>VYXC01004873.1:2018131-2049554 GCA_013397175.1 Platysteira castanea
GATGGCCGCCTGAGGGGGGCGGGGAGCGGGGCATGGGTTTGTGGCGGGGAGCGGCGGGACGGGCTCCGAATTGCGAAATGGTCATTTCTCACCCTGGTGACGAGGCTGTTTAATCGTCTGTGTACTGCCCTGGACGGCGTTCTCTGGAATCAGCTTACCATATGTACAAGTTCGTCACTGTTTAAAGATCATGCACCATTATTTTGTTCTTGCCCACTGCTCTCCATCTGAGACCAAGTCCAGGAAAACAGACATTTTAATACAATTTTGAAAAGTTTGTAATCTTGCCTCAGTAGGATCACACTCCTTTCAATACGCAGCATTAGATTAAAAAAAAAAAAAAAAAGTATATAAATTTAATGTATATCCTTCAGAGAGCAAAATACTTGGTGCCGCTGTATTTCACATATTCTATGTAACAGCCTTCTTTTTGTGGAGGAAAAAAAAAAAGACCTGAAATTATTTCCAGGTCAGTGCAGTTTTAAATTATTAATTATTTACAGTTCCTTTGCACTGTAGGAAATTCCCCAGTACGTCCTTCCTCCTGCATGGGCAGTAGTGTCAGTCAAGCATGCCATTGCACACTTCTGCCTACTTGCTACTGCTGCTGGCTATAGGTTAGAGATAGAGCTAAAAGAACAACATCCTTTACCCGACTGACTGAAGTATTACACTAAAATATATTAAGTCTGGAACAAGGGTTGGGAGCTTAAAGCAACATTCCACGAAGAATGTAGAAACTTTCTCCCAGCGAGCAGGTGTTGGTTAGCTCTGCTCATTAACACCTCAGTAATTTGTACCTGGCACACCTTTGCCTTTCTCTTGCAAATGAGTTCTCATTACTTTAAGAAGCCAAGTCCAAAACGGGAAATAACAGTCTGAAGTAGAGTGCAAGTCAGCTGGACCTTGGGCCTCCCAAGGATTACAAAGCATATATATGGGCTTTGCTAAGGAATGCTCACTGAGTGGAAAGAGGACTGGGGGAAGTAGTCCAAAATGGCTTTCTTATCTGTTCAGCATCATGTGACCACAGCCTTTTTGACAGTGCTCTTTGTTGTTTACCCCCTAGTCTTTGTGCAAAAAAGTGAAAAAAACCCAAGTTTCAGTAAATCCATGTTACTTAGTTTCAATCAACAGCTATGTAGGGATCAACAGCTATGTAGGGACAGAAATACTTTTTCATACCAGTAATAGTGTCAGAAGCAGAAGAAATTGCTCCCATCTACCTTTTGGGGAGGCTGAAGAGGTTATCATTCCAACACAGCAGTAGAAGAGCAAGCACTCCTCTAAATATGTTCTTGAATCTTCTGGGAGGGAAAGGCTTCATCTATTTATAACACTGTTCTCACCTAGGGGGAAAAATTGTGTATCTTACTTTACTCTTTTGAGAAAACTGAGTAAGGAAGATTACAATTTACGTGAGAAAGTTTCATAAAACTGGTAGCATGAAATTATAGCAAAGAACATTTTTTTAACATAACATCACTCAGAAAGATAAAGCAAAAACCAAAGATTAGGGAAAAAAGTTTAAGTTTTTTTTTATTTTACAAGTATAAAAAACAGTGTTTCAAAATAAAAATCCTGGAAGATGCTCTGGAAAACCTGGCTTCTGAAGCACAAGACTTCTCTGTGACAACTCCCAAACAATGTCACAACTCCTGCAAATTCTGCATTCAATGAGCAAATATATGATCCAGCTGAAGTAACCTTTTTGATGGCTCTTTAAACCACATAATCTGGGAATTATCTGACCAGTCTCTGAAAAATGTGTTGAGGCATTCTGTGGCTACAGAGCAAAAGGGTTGGCATGAATTGTAATGTCTTTAATGCGAACATCATTAAGAGGTCGGTAGGTTTTCTCATTCACGGGCAGCTTCTCCAGCTCATCCAGGGTCTCCAAGCCATCAATAACTCTGCAAGAAAAACAGAAGTGCTGGAAATCACCTTCTAATAATGATTTCACAATTGAGGTATCTCAAAACACTTTACAGTTAAGTATCACAGGGCAAGGACGTTGCAAGCAAATGATACAAAACAAGAAAACCAAAACATTTTATGTGGCAAATAATGTATTTTGAAATTAAATATTAAGCATCCATGACAGACTGTGAGAAAAAGTACAAGCATTTGCATGTGCCCCGAAATACTCAGATCCCTCACACGCTGACAGAGGCATGCAGTTGGATCACTTACTTTCCAAACACAGTGTACTTCATGTCCAGGTGTGGCTGTTTGCCATAAGTGATGAAGAACTGTGATCCATTGGTGTTGGGACCATTATTTGCCATGGAAACTACTCCGCGGACACTGTGCTGAACAAGGGAAAAACCTAAACATGAATACACATCTGTGAAACCAGGACTAAGCTGTGCAAAGTGCTCTATGATTTAGAATTCTTCCTCAATACCATTATTAAGAACAAATCTTGGTTGCTAATAAATTCTATCACAATCAGTAAGCAGCTCCTCAAAACGGCTTTTACAGTGAAAAATTACTTCTTTGCCTTCAGTGCATGAAAAACACTGTCAGAAATTCTTTTTACTTTTGTTTTCAGTGGTGAAAACCCTCAAACCTAACTTGCCAAGCACAGAAATGCCTATTCCTGTTTTAATAATAACCTATTGTTCTCCAACCTGTAGAGAAAATTCAGATGAAAACATAAGTGCATATTGAGAGCACAGAAATACCTTTAGATATTCACTGAACTCATCTTCAAACTTCTTGCCCCAGATGCTGTTACCTCCTTTCCCAGTGCCTGACAAAGAAGCACCACAGTAGAAATTACTGGATTTTCAGACTGAAAAAACCAGAAGTTATGTTCTGTTACAACATTTTACAACGAAGATCCTAAACAGCCTCCAATTAGTTTGAGACAGGCTCTTGACACTGCACAGAGAAGTAACTCTATACAAGGAACCTACTAAGTAGCAGAACAAAACACTGACATATCCTCAAATTATATTCTGTATGAGTA
The DNA here is from genome assembly GCA_013397175.1 of Platysteira castanea. Lineage (NCBI taxonomy): Eukaryota > Metazoa > Chordata > Aves > Passeriformes > Platysteira > Platysteira castanea. Next base: position 2,021,106 of record VYXC01004873.1, read on the forward strand.
CAAACAGACACAACTGAATCAGCTTTTCTACAGCTGACACTGTCTGGGACATTTTCCCCAAATGCTTTAGAGGCAGCCTTTCAGGCAAAAACCACACAAATCACAGTAGCAACTGCTTCTTCTGAAGTCAACAGAACCATCATGTTTAGCGGAAATAGCTGGAAAAACTCAGGTTTGTAGAATGCATGATTGCTTAAAACCAGGGTAACGCCTGCACTTCTGTAAGCCCACCACAGAAAACTAATCTCGTCATAAAAACCTCTTATCACCAATACAATAATTCTAAATTTTTACTTTACTTACATTTTGGTTTTAATACCTACAATTCCTTTTTATTTCTTTACATTTTATTTTTATGTACATTTTTTCTACAGAAAGACCCAGACAGAAGAATTTACCTAATGGATCCCCTGTCTGAACCATGAAGCCCTTTATATTTCGGTGAAATACGCATCCATTGTAGTAGTTACTAGCACAAAGAGCCAGGAAATTCTACAAAAATCAAACAAACCATATTAACAAACAACTGAAAAATAGTATTCTCTTACTAAAATGACAGCATTGGCAAGATCAATGCTTTAACGTCTGCTTTGCTTTGTGACCATGCGAATTCCACAGAGTATCCCACAGAACAGTCGCAAACAAATCATAGCTAATAAACTCCTTTGATAGTGTCACACACACAAAGAATAAAAAGCTTTCAATGCAAGGTTGTCTGACTTGAGGAACAAACAAGAAGCCTAAGACATGCTCCCTTCCCATTCAACAATTTTATTTTGCACATGTAATTTTGTAATCAATAACTTCATGCCTCAGCTTTTTCATTAAAATAAATGAAAATTTATTTCCATTTAAGTTTATTGCAAAAAGTCAAAACTGGGGCCCCTGACAAACCGGAGAGGGAGTGAGTCTCACTCTTTAAAATTAAAATCCAGTCTGTGACGGTATGAGTAAACCCATGGAAATTTGGGAATCCCACACTAGGTGCTATATTTCCCCTTAAAAGGCGAAGGACACTTTGGAAGATCCTGGAACTTCAAGAGAAGCATCCCTTAACTAAACCTTATCAAGTGAGAAACAGGCATCAAACTCTAGGCAGTATGACACAGTGCACAAGTTCCATGAGTGCAACAGACACTGCACCAGCTTAAAATGGTGGTATTCCATTACATGAAAAGGTGAATTGAAAAAGCCACTTCTCCTCCACAGTCTTCACTATTTCCACTGCTTTGTTTCACCACTAGGCATTCCTACTCCTGCTACTTGACTTACTTCACAGGTCTTTGGAGTACGCTCACAGAATAGTTCAATTTTAATATCTCCCACATCAGTATGCAGCGTGACAGCCTGAGCAAAAGACAGAAAATAATATTTAAATCAGGAATGAAATACCATCAGACTCTGTTTTATTTTCCAGTCCCACCAAGAACATAACCATTTTTTCAATATTTGGCCATAAGCAAGGCTACTGCCACAAACCATTTTTTTCCAGTAAAATCACCAGAAAGCACTTGGTTTCATTTAGCTTGAGGACAAATCAAGTTTGCCATGGTAATGCAGTAGCTGTTTTACACTGTTACACTCCAGAAATACATTATTCATTTGCAAACAGGACCTACTCGGTCATTTGAATGTAAAGGTGAAGATTCAAGGTTGTATCTATTTTGGATGATAGTGGTGCACACACCTCACTGCTTTACAACCACAAGACCAACTGATGCCTGCAGTCTTTTGAGTGATACGGCTACTTCTGAATGGCAGCTTGTATAATCTACCTTCACAGACAAGCAAATCTATAAATTAACTTATTTTTCTTAGGAATTTATAGATTACCTTCATAAAATTTAAAATCAGTTACCCAGCGACCTAAGCAAGTATATCTCTACAGGCCAAATATACCACAGTGCTTCTACGGAAAGTATTAAACTATGCAAAAACAATTACTGTGGGTATAACTGTACAGGAAAACTAATAAAAGTCAGCATCATGTCAGTACTGGCATACTGGTCCAAAAACATACACCTAAAGGAGACAGCTGCCCACAGTGTCCATGAAGATGCTGTAAAAGGTGTATGTACAGTTTCGGACACATACAGTCTTATTTCTATTTCCTGATTTGCTGAACCTCTAAGAGCCTCTGAGTGCAGAAGTTTACATACACCAAAGGAGACGTATGTTCTTGCAACTAGACTAATGCTTCTGTGACAAAAGAAACCAAACTAGATTATCAAATATATGCCAAAGTAGCATTAAAATCCAGGACCTCTGAAGTGAAAGCATAATTCTATTTTAGACTGATCTAAATCGATCTCTTTTCACAGTATCTTTTTATAAATTTGAAATGAAAACCCTAAACTTATCATGACAAATTCCTCACAGCATCAGAGAAAGATGTATAATACTTTGAGATGCAGAGCAGCTATTTGCTTTCCAAGAGATGACCATTTCAGAAAGAATGAAAATATATAAAAAGTACTTTCATTCTTACCATGTCTGCTTCTCAAAAAGCTGGGGTAGCCTTCTATACAGAAATTTCCTGCAAAGATAACATATGAAATTTGTTGGGTTTTTTTCTGCAAACCCCCATTTCTTTTTGATTCCAAAATATTTGTTGGTTACATGCTTTTATGCTACACGGTTCTACAGTGCCATTCCAGAGACTCCGTGGCTAAATTTTTGCATTAAGGAACTATACAGCATATAAAGAATGAAAAATGTGTAGAAAAAGACCACTTAAGAGAAAGGGGAAGAGGGCGAAAAACTTCCTTTCCTAGGATAAAAATGTATACTAAGCCATCAGTTTTTCAAATATTACGGCAGTTGGCAGAATAGTAGATGGCAGAAATTCACAGGTAAAAGCCCCATGCTAGTACCTAACCGAAATGTGATCTGGAGCAAACACATGACAGCTGTGAGTGCCTGCAATAGACAGGTACCTGCATCTAAGCACAGAATCACTCTTTTTTAATCTTTATACTTTCAAATAAGGCGTTTAGAATGACGGTAATAAAACCGTGGCTGCGCAGAAGTGAACAGATTTACGCGCTAATTTCTCCTCTATTACACCCGCCCTCCCTGGTGAAGCCCCGCAGAGCCCAGGGAAGCGCCGGCCCCGTGTTCCCACCTCAACCCACCTGCCCCCGGNAGCGGGAGCTACCGCTCCCTCCCTGCCCGCCCGCCCGAGGTACCGCCACCGAAACGCCGCGCACAGGACGGGTGAGCTCCGCCCGCCGCCGCACGGCTGCTCCACCGGCGAGCCCCTGCCCGGCGGCACCGCCCGCCCGCCACGCCCGGAGGACGCTTTAACCTGCCGGGGCTGACGCAGACCCAGCACCTGCCGCCGGTGAAGCAGCTGCTCGCCCGCGGGCCTCTGCTCACTCCTGGCGCTGCGGAGGGGCCGCCCCAGCCCCGCTNCAGAGACTCCGTGGCTAAATTTTTGCATTAAGGAACTATACAGCATATAAAGAATGAAAAATGTGTAGAAAAAGACCACTTAAGAGAAAGGGGAAGAGGGCGAAAAACTTCCTTTCCTAGGATAAAAATGTATACTAAGCCATCAGTTTTTCAAATATTACGGCAGTTGGCAGAATAGTAGATGGCAGAAATTCACAGGTAAAAGCCCCATGCTAGTACCTAACCGAAATGTGATCTGGAGCAAACACATGACAGCTGTGAGTGCCTGCAATAGACAGGTACCTGCATCTAAGCACAGAATCACTCTTTTTTAATCTTTATACTTTCAAATAAGGCGTTTAGAATGACGGTAATAAAACCGCGGCTGCGCAGAAGTGAACAGATTTACGCGCTAATTTCTCCTCTATTACACCCGCCCTCCCTGGTGAAGCCCCGCAGAGCCCAGGGAAGCGCCGGCCCCGTGTTCCCACCTCAACCCACCTGCCCCCGGCTCCCCCTCACCCCCGGCAGCGGNAGCTACCGCTCCCTCCCTGCCCGCCCGCCCGAGGTACCGCCACCGAAACGCCGCGCACAGGACGGGTGAGCTCCGCCCGCCGCCGCACGGCTGCTCCACCGGCGAGCCCCTGCCCGGCGGCACCGCCCGCCCGCCACGCCCGGAGGACGCTTTAACCTGCCGGGGCTGACGCAGACCCAGCACCTGCCGCCGGTGAAGCAGCTGCTCGCCCGCGGGCCTCTGCTCACTCCTGGCGCTGCGGAGGGGCCGCCCCAGCCCCGCTGAGCGCGGCGGAAGCGGCGGGGCTGAGCGCAGGTCCCGCCCCGCAGCGCCGGCCCTGCTCCGGCGGGAGGTGAGCGCCGTGCCGACCCGACCGTGCCCCGAGACCCCGGGTTCCGGTCGCTCCCCGCCGCGGAGGAGCGAAGGCTTGTGCGGCCGGGCTCTGCGGGTCGGATTTGCCGCGGGAAGGGGGATGAAGTTTGAGCTCGGCGCGTTTGGTGCAGGGCAGCGCGGGGCGGTGTGTGCGGGGCGGCACCGCGGGAGCCCCGAGGCGGGGAGGGCGCCCGGGAGCGGCTGGTGCCGGGGGTAGGCGGGCCCCTGCGGCTGAGGCTGCTGTTTGGGCCGGTGTGTTCACCGAGGCTCACTGCGGCCTGTGCTTGCCCGCACAGGTCCCCGCATGCGGCTGCCAGTCCCGCCGCTGCTTCGCCCGCCTCTCCACCGCGTCCGTACCTTGGGCCGCCCGCCCGTACGCGCCCTCATGAACGTCCGGGAGCTCGTATCTGCCCTGAATGACTTCGCATCCCCCGCCCTGGCTGAAAGCTGGGACAATGTGGGATTGCTGGTGGAACCAAGTCCTCCCCACACTGTGAACACCCTTTTCCTCACTAACGACCTCACTGAGGAGGTGATGGAAGAGGCAGTGCAGAAGAAAGCAGACCTCGTTCTTTCTTACCACCCTCCTATATTCACACCACTCAAGCGAGTAACGTGGAAAACCTGGAAGGAACGGCTGGTGGTCCGAGCCCTGGAAAACAGAATCGGGATTTATTCTCCACATACGGCGTATGATGCCATACCTCATGGAGTTAATAACTGGCTAACAAAGGGACTCGGTGAGATTCTGTTACGAACAAATTATTTAAAATGTATGCTATTTTAGGTGGGATCTTTCCTTATTTTACTTTCTTCCAGCTCTTACAGATGTGATTTGAGAACTGTTTTTTATTTTTCCCAATCTTTTTATAGTAATGTTACCTTAAACACATTTTAGGAAATTTATCTTGGTGATGTATACCAGATACAAACATGAGAGGATATTTTCAGATGAATGGTTCTACTGCTGGATGTATCCGGAACTGGTGGAGCATATTTGTTGTCCACTGTGGTTTCAACGCTGAGACCATTGACTTTAAATCACCACCTTTAATTTATGAAGTACAAGGTCTCAATGTTTGCAAAGGATTTAAGCTATGTGAAATTATTTTAGATTTTTATCCTGTATTGTGGGTCACAGACGTGTATTTTCCAGTCTGTCATACAAAACAGAAACTCTTTCTGGTTTTGTACAATACTTAGGATAAAATTGGTGGCATTAAGGATGGCAAATAATATATATTCATCAGCTTCTTTGGACTTAAGACAGACTGTGCCTAATGGAGACAGGAGAACAAAAAGTCCTCAGTTCTGTCAGGAAAAAAGGACTTGAGTGCAATATTTGCATCTTTATGCCGCATCTCTTTGAGATATGTCCTAAATCAGGATACTTACCCTGCTTTTAAACCAGCAATCTTGTACTGTTTTTCTCAGGTGCCTGTACTTCTGTCCCACTGCATCCATCAACTGCACCGAGCTCTCCAGCTGAGGGCACTCACCGGGTAGAATTCTGTGCAGATGCTGAGCACCTGGATGCAGTGCTGTCCAAAATCAAAGACGTCCCAGAGATCTCTTGTCTCACTACTCTCCCAGCCAGGTATCTGCTCCACTCTCTAATGTTGTATTCTTTCTGTTATTTTAAACAGTAAGTTGCTGTAATTGTATTTTACTGTTCTAATGATTCTGTTCCTCTGTGCATTGCTGCTGTATTTTTCAGCAATGAGAAACTTAAGGAATAATAGTCCCTTTCTGATCAATCTGTGTCATGCTAAATGGTAATAGCAACTCAAGTCTAGCATCACATAGATTACAGGTATTAAAGAAGAGTATTAATGGGAAATTTGATGAGGACAGTTGAGTTAAACTGCCATATTTGTTTCTTCCAAGACAGTGGACGAGTCTAGGCTATTACAATGCTGCCTTTTTTTCCTTTCTCCATGGTAGAACAGCCACTGGGATAGAATAATAATAATTACAATGCCAAAATTTTATCTGGTTATTTAACAAGCACCAAGCATGTCTTTCCTCAGGGTTGAAGGTGAGGAGCAGACTCGAGTCAGTTTGAACTGCTCTCAGAAAGCACTGCTGGAGATAGTAGCATTATTGTCCCAGAACAACCTTCTTCATCACAAAACTGAGATTCTCTTGCTACAAAAGGTAACAAAATGACATACTACTTCCTGTGAATGAATTACTTGTGTGAGCTGAGTACCCTGAACACTGAAATGCAGCAGTAAATGGTGTCACAGCCTTCCAATGCTACCCCAGTGCTCTGAAATACTAGCATGTGGGGAGTTGAAGCCACACATATTTTCCAAAGCAATGAAATTATCTATGTGGTCTGTACTAATACTTAAATCAGTTCCAATAGCTGGCGTAGTTTGTATGTTACATTTGAGAACATCACACGCGTATTTTTTTGTAAAGTTCGGTGATGTTCCTGCATGCTCAGTATCCTCATCCTTCTATGGTGTGGAAAGCAATCCAAGTATCTGGAGTCAGCTTTCTCACAGTAATTTTAATTTTTTTTTTTTTTCAGCCTCTTCTTCCCCACACTGGAATGGGACGTCTGTGCACTCTGAGCGAGCCCGTCTCCTTATCAGACATAATCGAGCGTATCAAAGGCCACCTGCAGCTACCCCACATCCGTGTAGCTGTGGGAGCAGGCAGAACACTCGGTAAATGGGCCTGTGCCTCAGACTGCCTGCTAGGACTGACACTGCAGGAACACGGGGAGCATGAGTGTGTGCATGACAGTGGGAAACACTGCTCTGTCTCTTAACAGGTTTACTTCCAAGAACTAGGAAGCACTCTTAAGAAACAGCATCTTAGAATTTAGTCACACGAAAAGAATCTCAACTGTATTTTTAATGGATTCTGTATTACACTGGTTGATGTTGTGAAGAAGGGATGGCACAAGTTGAATGAAAGATAGCCTTTTTTTGTAGTTTATGTAATGACTAAGATTTTTTTCCCTGCCCAGGATATCAGGCACAAAGGTGTACTGTTTCATTGTATGTTCCCTTTTGTAACTGAATGTTAAAATTCAGAGCACTTTAAGAGTAAGACACTTTATGTATGGTATCCTTATGAACACATAACCATGTTTTGATGAAAAATAAGGCAAAGGGGTGAACTAGCTCAAACAGTGGGGTCATTAGTAAGATGTGGAGTAAACATCCTCTTACCCAAGCTACCTATCCTAATCCCCAAGGAGCACAGCTACTAGAATTTGTGAGAGTAAATTTGTTGAGAACTCTTTGTAACTTAGGGGGCAGAAGTCTTATTAGAAGGTGACAATTGCACTAAAAAATGCCCAAAATACTTTGAAGCTTCTCTTTATGGTGTGGCATTGAAGTGGTGTGACTCCACTTAAATCAACAGTAATTGCAAGGCAACATACTGTAAAACCTTAACAGATTTTGAAAACTCTCTGTGTTGTGTGTCCCCTCTCCTTAGTGAATTTATATGTAATGTATGTGAAGAATTAAAATTCATGTCACTGTCACATACATAGTAGCTTGGAATTAGCAATCATAGCAAATGGACAAATTTTTATTTGCATGGAGCAGCTTTCTGCTTGCATTGAGACTGGCCTTCTGAGAGCCATTAAGTTAGGAACCAGTATATCTCAGAGGCAAAATGCTGCCTTAATGGCATCATTATTTGGGAAACCAATGGTGGTGGAACACAAGAGTCCTGAAAAGAGTAGCGGCCTATTAAATGGTGAGAAAGGTAGCCATCAGCCAGCCTCTCTGCTGGAGTTTTCTGCCAAGTTTCCTGCCCCTTGGAAAAAATCTACCTATCACAGAGGATTTTGGTGTATTGTCAGAGATGTTACAGGCCCATGACTCTTAAACTGACGGATGTGTCTCTTCCTCCAACAAATTTACATTGACCCTAAAGTCAAGGTAGTAGTTAACTGAAACAATTATGAGCAATACAGACATGAGGGCTGAACAAAGCGGGAAGGAGTTTAACTGTGGCAACTTGTATCCTGCAGAATCACCAGTGAAGAAAGCTGCTCTGTGTGCTGGTTCTGGGAGCAGCGTCCTGAAGGGAACAGAAGCTGACCTCTATCTCACAGGTAATACATTGCTGTCTCATTATCTTTATAAAAATAGTCATTAGAGAAAAAAACCCAAACAAACAAACCTCAGCAAAAATCAAGAGGGTTGACTGGTTGTTGAAAGATTTGGCCAGAAAGAATTACCTGTTATTTATAATTGAGAATCAATCAGTTAGTTATTGGAATGACAGACTAACATTAAAGTAGATATAACGTGGATCAAATGGCTATGTGAAAGATATTTGAATTAAAACATTGCTCTACAGCATTAATTTTAACACAAAATCTTGTGTTGAAAAACACAAAATATTGTTGATGGCAGTGAGTTGCAACTTTTAGTGTGTTTCTCCTTTGGTAACATATATTTTCTCCGTTCCCTATAGAATTCCCTAATGGAAAACATAGAATATAATAGTCTACAGAACATTCCAAAGAAACTCCATAGCATGTCTGACCAAAGGGACATTTAGTCCATTATTCTCCCTTCCAACAGTGGGACAGTTATTCCCTGTTGCTCAGCAATGTGAAGGCTGCCTTGCATTCTGTAGGAATTGCTGCCCCTTCTCCCACTTAGGAGTAGCCCTGCAGAGCTGACCTCTCAGGCTTCCCAACTGCTTTCCTCCATCCTCTTCTAGACCACACTGAGCATTTTTATTTTCTGACCAAACTGGCAGAATTCATGATTATTCAAAGATGGCAAGGAATTTCTGTTGTTTTGTCTCAGCTGTATATAGAGATAGCAGCTGAAAGTCTTTCAAAGGACTCCGGAGCAGGAGTGTTCCACGTTCCTACTGAGCCAGTGGTGTTGCATTTCTGCTGACAGCCTATATTCCATTACATCACTACAGCCTTTAGCTAAGATTCTCCATACATTGCAGGGACCTGGTTACCTGAACTGTACCATTAGTGATTGACATGACGTTTCTTTCTCAAAATGGCAGGAGAGATGTCCCACCATGATGTGCTGGATGCAGTTGCCAATGGGATAAGTGTTATTCTGTGTGAGCACAGTAACACTGAGCGAGGCTTCCTGTCAGAGCTGCGTGACACGCTCGCAATCCACCTACAGAACAAAATCAACATCATTGTGTCTGAGAAAGATAGAGATCCTCTACAGGTCGCATAGGGGGAAAAAAACTGGAGAGAGAAAATTCAGTCAATTGTGGTATCTTGCACAGACATACCCAACTGCAGAGCTTAATTAAGGTGCTTTCAAATTGGTCCAGTACAGAACAATTGTATTATATGGTCCCCCAAAGTTTGGGGTATATTTTGTCATGTCAGAAAAAATAAATGTTTGTTTTGGAATACCAAAGGCTCACTTACTCAATTACTGGACTGCATTTGAATAAATGTACTGTTACTGCTTAATGTTATTAGATACATTTGATAACCATGATACTCAATGATTGGTTTGAGTAAAATACATAAAACCTCACTTACCTCTGGATTTGAACTTCTACCCTACTGCAGTTATGTCAAATCATGTCAGTTCAAGTCACTGATACCTTACCTCATAAATTTCAGAAATAGTTAATGAAAGGATGGAGATCAACTGTTTGCATTAACAGTTTTACTAAGGCATCACTCAGATGCAAATAGAGAACACAAAGCAAGTTGTTGGTACTGGTATTCAGCTGCATGATCTACCACTAATGCAGCTTTAAGGCTTTTCAATAGAGGGACTCTCAATTTAAAAGAGCTTTGGAAGGTTAAAACTCAATTCCTTAACAAAGCTGTAAATTCATGTGCCTTTGTTATTTTCTTCTAAAAACAGTTTCTGTAACTGTGGCTTTTAATTACAGGATTACTAAAACTGAACAAGTAGTATTTTCACCACTGATAATGAGTTTTATTTTCCAAGTTAGTTTTTTCTGTTGTGACTTCTTTTAAGGAAAAAAAAATCTCACAGTAGCATACCCTACCATCTCTGGATGGTAAATACTTCATTACAAATTTGTAAAGATCTTAGCATTATCCTTTTAAGTTAATAGAAGTGGCTCATCAAGCAATGTCTCTATCTAATAATTGCATGTCTTGTTCCACTTAAATGTAAGTGAAAAGAAATGACTGGTGGTATTATTTGAAGCTACCTAAGCTATATAAAGGTCATCATTCTTACCAATACCATGAAGGCACCTCAGTATGCTGAGAATTGAGAAGTAATTTCTTCTTTCCCAAGTAAAGGACCTATAAGAATCAAGTTGCTAGTGGGGTAAGTAGATGCTCTGAGTTTCTAATACAAAAGTCAGGCCATACATCTCTCTTGCTTCTGTCAGTGAGGGGCAGATGAGGTAACTATTACTCCATGGGAGATTTTGGTTCTCTTCAAAAGCTATATACTGGTATTAAAAGGCAGGCAAACAATTCTTGATTGTGATATAAGAAACAGTACAAAATATTTCTACTAACTGGTTTGAAATCTTCTGTGCTGATGTTTGACATAATAATGAAAATGAGGCTTTTGCACAACTGCCACAAGGATCTCTATCCTCCTATAACATGAAAAGATTGTTGAAGACGAGACAAGCTAATGAAAATTAATACAGTACTTTATTTGATTGATTTGAACTATTAAAACACCGAGCTGTAACACAGCTACCAAACATTAGACATACAGAGTCCCTGAAGTCTGGCTGGCAGACTATAGATGATGGAACTATAGAGCTTCCTCCCACATAACTGAGAAAAAAACAATTGAAGAAAAGATGTCAAGGTTCGGCAGTCTCCCACCTTCTAAGGGGTAAAAAAAAAGGGAGAGCTTCTAAGTGGCATTTAAGGCCTCCTCCAGGATCAGTGGACACTCCTGATGTAAACAATATAAATATACAATCAAGCTTTAAAAAAATAAACAAAAAAGCTTCATAGCCTCTTCATCTTCCTGGACTGCACCTTGGAAAGTAGCAGGCAATGACTTGAGTCCATTATAATTTTGATTATCTAAATCTTATAAAAGGATGTGGGTTTGGGGCAAGTCCTTCAATTTTATTGTCAGAATTTACTAAGTTACCCACAGCATCCCAAACCCACCAGTATTCTCCTTTCCTCATGCAGTCAAGGCAGGTCTTGTAGCATTATAAATCTTGTCTTCATACACTGGAAGCTAGTTTTGTCTAAATGGTAAAGGAGTACTGGATAGCACTCAGTTGAGAAAAGTTGCACCACTAGTACAAACTAAAGCTCTTGACCATCTTGTGATTTGCACTTCCCAAGTAAATTGCTCCAATAAAACCCTCCTGTCTGCTGAGGTAGAGGGCAGAAGGCACAATCTCACTGAGTTTGTTTTTCTGGCTGTAAGGTTGGCTGCACAGATAGGAGGAAGGCGTTGTCTGAGCTAAGAGACAAAGCAGACAAATCCAACTAGAGCGCAAGAGAGGCCTTGCTTACAGAAGTCATCATTCCAAACTACCTGAAGTAGTTGAACAATGAGCAAGATTCATCAGAATTATTACTTATCAGTGCAGCAGCTGTGAGGTTGGAGAAAGAGACCTGAGCATAGGCCCCTCTCCAGCAGCCATTGAGAGCAATTGCTGTAGACACTGAGGACACGGCGACGTTACACATCTTCATCCTCTTTCTCTAAGAAGTCAGTCAGGGTACTGTCATCGACAGGAATTAATAAGTATTCCACACCATCAGCTCCCTGAGAACAGACATGTACAGACATTATTAACACCAGTGTATAGTGCCTGGCAAGCCACTAGACAGCACTGTAATGCTAGCGTTTAACTGCAGTCTGGATGACAGCTGGACAGCATTCTGAATGACTACATTACTGAGCACTTGGAATATTTCACTGGGGAAACACTGGAAGTGCACAAATACTGAGAAAAGTCACTGAGTGAGAAATCTGGTGGGTTCTGCTTGTCTGACACTACAAAGCTTCTCAGCACAGTGTTCTTGTACTGCTGTACTGCCTCATTATTATGACAAGTCTGCATTCTTTCCTTATGGAAATACAGGTAATACTATTGGAAGTAGACTGGCAAGCTCCATAGTCTGCTACTTCTCACAGTCATCAAGAAGAAGACATGTAGGCTGTTAAATAAGCAAAGCACACTGTGTTTCTACAGCCCGCTAGCCATGTAAAGGGTGTTGACAAATTGCAGGCATGGAAAGAGCTGCAATTACAGAATTTCAACCCCTTGCTAGTTCCTAGGTGCTTAAAACAATACAGCCTCACTTAATAGCAAGTAAGCATCTTTTTTATTTAAAGTGGCCGAGCATCCAGAATTCTTCCCTGGACTCACCCGCTTGGTCCGGATGAGCTTGTGGTCCCTGAATTCTGTCAGCTGTGCTCTGAGTGTCAAGTCACTGTTCACAAGGAAAGCCTCCCGACACTGCTGGTAAAAGTCATGGAAAGATAGCCCTGGAGACAGAAAAAGGCAAGAACAAGAAACTGAAGTAGTAAGATTGTCAGATTTTTCCAGGTATAACACCACATATCATCCACCTTAAAGTCTTGCTTTGACTTAGACCACAGTAACATCACCTCATTCCAGTATACAGCCAAGGTAATACTTCAATAATTAATGGAAAACAGCTGAATTCCAGTCACCCTGTTGCCTAATGAAATTTTACTAGCACTTTAAATGCACTTCCTAAAATGGTTAATCTCTCTTAATTTCCAACTCCTCTATCTTGCTTTCTTTACCATTAAAATGTTACTCGTATCCACTGCAACACCTACTACGGACAATGACAGAATATTCCACTTGTATCCTAGAAAGCAGGGGTACATCAGAAGCCATTTAGGTAGCACCTTTAAGTGCAAGTTATGCAAATTCATAGGCTTCATTTAATTTTTTTTTTACTCCAAAGCCCCCCAGGAACGGTCTCAGTCATGCCTAAGCATGTAAGAGGCAGTCCTTCAGAACCAGCCAGTCTACTGATTTCCTGTCTGAGTCAGACACAGTGCCACTAGAAAGACACTGAGCTTCACTGAGCCAACTGTTCCAGCACTTGTTGCTGGAGGTGTAACCTGCGTACCAAAACCCAGGGCTGCTGTGAACAGCAACACCCCAAACAGATGAGTAAAGGTGCGTACTTACCTGGGTAAGATGGATTGTCCTTTTTCGCCAGCTGATGCTGAGCAAGCAGTCTGAATATTCCCCTAAGAGAAAGGTGGAAAGGGGAAAATCAAAATAATAATGATTAAAAAACAACCCCAAATTCCCACCATTAGAAAATATTAACTAATTTTGCCTTATGCACAAAGACTTGGTTGTGAATCTCATCACTGGACAAGGTTTGCTACCCAACTGCCGTTCATTTAAACCCAGGTCCTACCATCTTCATCTTGAACACTCTTATCAGAAAACACAGATTGTAAGAACTGGGTCCTTGGCAAGTGCTACTGTGACGTGTAACAGAGTCTTACCTGGCATTGGGAGTGAGGCTATGCAGGACATGCATTAGGGAGCTCAAAGCCAAAGATCCAGACTGTTGTACTAAAAGCGAGTTCTCGTAAGATGTTTCTTCCACATAAGGACTAAATGTGGTTGTTTCATACCAAAGCCAGTTATAGAGGCTCAGCTTTGCCTGATCCCACACTAGACAGAGAGAAAAGAAAGAGCAGACAAAATTGGGAGACTTATGTTATCTAAGGTGTTAAATAAGCAATATTCAAATGCACATAGTTCTGCTGTAGGATTGAGGAAACAATGTATGCCTGTGAAATTCACATTACGTACACCCTGATAATTGCAGTTCCAGTAAGGTAAATTCTCTGCAACAAAACATTTGCAGGCATCCCTTTTCCAAAGCAGCTTCACAAATATATTGTAAATCCTTCCAGAGTCAAGAGTATGCAAACAATTTCTGGCTGTAGCTGGATGCTCTGCCTAGAGAGGGGGTAAAACAGCTCAAACAAGACCCTTCTCAGAGTGGGTGCAGATTCCGCCCTTGGGTGGGGATGCCCCTCAAGGTTACTCCTTGAGGCTGAGCTAAAGATATCTGCCCATGGTTGTTGGTATGGGTGAGTAACATCAATCTCTACTTGCATTGTTTTTACTAGTTTTAATATAACCACTTCAATATTGCTTCAAAAAGAGTGAACTACACTAATAGTTGTAGCTACCTGTACTGTGTAGTAAATAATTCTGATTAGGATCTTTTAGTCTAATCATAATCCTAATCAATTTAAGTAAGTAATTTATTTAAGTATATTTGCTTTGCCATCCATAATTCTGCGAGACAAAGGTTCAATTACGCCTATATAATCCTTTAACATAAACCATCAACTAAGTCTGGGGCTAAGACTGGTTCCAGCCACACCCAGATCCTTTCTGAGAAGGAGCTTAGAAAGGAAGGGGGTTCTTTCTGCACCTCCTGGCTCAACAGGAGGGCTTCTCTAATAAGCTTTGTCTAAAGCTCCCATTCTGCCCACAACACTGACTGATAAAAGAAAACTGTTTAGATGCAACGACAGACATAACATCTAATCTCCAGTTCGGTTAAGTTCCTAAAATCAAGGGTGCCAAAAGCTTGGAGTCTATTTGTACATTATGATTGGTGGTATTTCTCAGTATCTTTGTAGAGTTTTGGTTCAGCACAGTCACACTCCCAATCAGGACTATACATATATCAACAGATCTGTTCTACACATCAGCAGTAATACATACTAAGTAATGATAACACATAGTAAGCAATACATAAGCTTATGAAACATGCTTAGCAGCCCCAAAGCAGAACACAGATCCTTCTCTTTTCCAGATCAGGCCCAAGGGAACTCACTGAGAGGAGCATTGATGTGATCGATAGAGGCAATGAGGTAAATGCTAGGCAGGGAGGATAACTGTGCAAGGATCTGCTGACTTCTTTCTCCTCTCAACATCTGGCTGTCCAGGTTATGAATGAGGACATAGAGCTCTAAAGATGAATCTGCAAGGTCAGAAAAAACAGCAGTAAACCAATCAAAGAAACTGCACAGGCTGGTTTCCCATTCCCAGTGCAGCAAAGTACAAATCTTTTCCATCACTCCAATATCATCTTCCTTGTACAGCTTAGTTTGAACCTATACTGAGTGTTTCTGAGCACCTAAAAGGGTTTTTCTCAATTCACTGTCATCACAGCTACAGGGTTGTTTTTTTCAGTTTAAGCTTTTCTGTTATAATCCACTTTCCACTTGCTCACAGCTTTACTAGGAATTCTCCTTTCAGCTGTTGTTTTTCTGCAATTGAAGGTCATTGAAATATATTTTAGAATGGAAGTCTAAGCACAGTTTTTTCAGCTTCTTTTGATTTACATGACTGGGATCTTTAAGCTCCTCCTCACAGTAAAAATGCATTTTCTATTCAAGGTTGGATCCAAAGCATAGTAACTTCATTGAAAATTTTAACGAGTTCTGAAAAAAAGTTACAGAGACCTAGCTCAGATAATGCAAATGGTAGAGGCTAAAATTTCCAGCTAGCTTCTTGCTGCTGTCCTTATTCCTGGGAACAATGATTTCCTGAGTCCAGAAACAATTCCAGAACCGTAACCAGTTTTTGTGCAAATCAATACATACTTGCCTGCCAATGGAAACCAGTCAGATCAGCTACAGTGTACTGCAAGATTGACTTACATACATTCATACATACATTCAGGTGAGAACTGCTGTCACCCAGCCTTTTTCACTTAGTCCCACCAGAAATACTCATAAGGTAATGATGAAAACCAGAATGTAAACACTGAAATACTGATGCCATGCACAATTAAGATTCTATGGCAATTTGTGTATGAATATACAAGCAGTAAAGCAGACATTCAGAAATAATTCAGCAAGCATTCTGTGAGGTAATACCTGTTTAATTTGGCTTTTGAAGCCAATTCTAACCTGCTGTCCTGTAAAACGCTGAATGCGGTAACAGCTTACATGGGGTTGTTACATATGTACGTGCACATATATTCCTGGTGCATGCATGTTTTCACATACGTTGCATAAATCACAAGCAAGAAAGTATACTAGCTACACTATACTAAGAAACTGTAAACTTGCATGTATAAAAATTATAAGGAAAGAAAATGTCCAGGCTCTCTTAACAGTAAGTAGATTCTAACATTGTTATGCATAAAGTTAGTAATTTTACCTTCTTTAAACCTTTTAATAATGAATTCAAGTTGGTCAAGGGGGCTGCGGAATGTCCCTATATGCTCCAAAACCTCCTCTGTGATGGAGTTGAGAATCTGAAAAAGAAAACAGGAGCACTTCATGAAGGGTTCTGACACTGAAGTGCAGAAAATCTGAAACTGAGCCCTTGACTGCCTTGTGAGAGATAATCTGATTTTTACCATAAAATCCCTAAAACAGCAAACATAAACAAATTATACCCTTTTTCAAAACAGTGACATAAAACAAGGCTTTAGAGTGATGAGTAGCTATTAATGACAGAAATTACTGGAATTCTTGGAAAATGCATGGGATAATTTCTTCAGAGTATTAAAAGACAGAGGAACTGTCCTTCATTCAGAGTCTGTTGCTATATGATGCAGCAGGTTTCCTTAACATTTTACACTGAAAGACTCGTAGAGGTATCTGTAACACAGGATGATTACATAAACCCACAAGCTTTTCCCACACTCACAGATCTCACAGTGATGCTGGGGAAGTATCCGTTAACCACCAGGTGAACAGAATCCTGGAGCAGAGAGGTACGAAACTTCTCCAACAGATCACGCTTTGAGCCCAGTCCATAAAGCACAATATTGAAACCCAAGCTGCAGAAAAGTGAGCAAATACACTGAATCAAAAAAGTGCAAGTTTGGTTTTAGGTCTATACATTCATTAAGCAAAAATGATCCACTGCGATCTTGGTTTTAAAGATTTCACGTTTTGTCAGCTCCAGGCTTATTTTAAGCTTACAGCTGATAAATAAGGTTAGCTACAAGGAATCTGAAACCTGGCATGTGCATCCTAGAACAAGAATCATTTTAGCAGCCTAGAGGCTCACAACTTTAGCAAAACATCTGTGGAAGAAAATGCTATTGACTAAGAACAGAATATTAGATCTACAACTTCAGGTAGGAAATGTTAATCAACATTCACATGCATCCCCTCATCAGTGATTATATTACATGTTTACTACAGGTCACTGTAATTACAAGAAAAAAAGCAAACTTTCATACTGGTTTTTCACTCTGATCCTCGGGCACAATTTCAAAGCAAAATTACTCTATACTCATGGATATTTCTTGTCCTAATTGTTCCACAGAAAAAGAGGCAGGAAAGCATGAAGAGAACATGGTATGGAATTGTAGAGACCCAGAAGAGCTGACTTCAGCTTCATCCCTCACCTTCTCTCAAGCTGCACTATGATATGGGAAATGCTCATTAGGCCTCAGCCTTGATGACCTGCACCTAGATTAAACACCTCTCCAGCTTATCAGAAACATTGTCTATTCCCAGGAACTAATACTGTCTAATGAGCACCTGTTTTTTAATGAGCAGCCTTGAAACTTATTTTTCTTACCTGAATAACAATCCAAGTGGAATAATATTTCTGTTGCTGAACCTTCAAAGAAAGTTACTGACTCAAATTGCGGCCAGGATGAAAAAATTACTCTGACTAAAGCCCACTGTCTTGCGTCCCTATAAAAGTCTAAAGTGAGACCCACTGAGCTCTCCATTATGGGGGGCTGATGCATACTAAAGCCCACTCTCTAACAACACTGCAAGCAGTGGTCCAGAGTGAGATCTTTTTGAGCTCTCAGCTCCCAGAAGGTAAACTGTTTGATAGTATGTCTCAAACACCAATAGCCAGGTGCCTGTGAAGCCAACCAAATAATAACAGAGAAGAATTGCTGGTAATAACCAAGGACTACTAGTACTAACGCTGTGAGAAAAAATCTGGCTGGGGAAGGGGGTCCAGGTGGAGATAGGGCAGCACTTTTCCATGAGAAAGAACAACAACAAAGTACAGTGCAAGCATAGGAATGATTGGCAGGAAGTGGACATGGACTATAAGGTGGGACTGGGACTAGCAAAGACCCCCAAAGCGCTCTGGCCCACTTCCAGAAAGGCCTAAAAGAACAGACTGTACATGGTTACTAATTTGCATAGAAAGGGAGAAACCTGTCTTTGGGGCAGAGAAACCTTGTCCATAAAAAGGCAAGCCACCTGCACAAATCCAGGCAGTGCCCCCTAGACCCTGGACATCTCATCAGCTGAACCAATCCAGCTGGATCATAACTTATCACCTGGATCAATGCTGAATCCGGGACCAGCAGCCCCTCAGCTGCCTCAATGCTGGAGCAAGGGCTGGTGATGTCTTTTTCGCTTTTTAATTAATCTCTCCTCTTTTAAATTAACCTCTTTAGTTTCTCTTTTCCCTTCACCCTGCCCCTTTATCCAAAACCAGTGCTGTGTGCCTAATTAGCAGGTCAGGGACTAACATACCAATTTCCATGCAAAGTGTATGATTTACTAATAAAACTCTCTGATTGTTTGTGCACGCTCGGGCTTCAGTCATTCCTTTCGACCAATGAGCATTTTTGAATCTTAAGCACATCTTTACTCTCAGGGGTGGGTCATCAGAGGAATCACAAAGCTTTGTTTAGGTTTGAGAAGCAGGAAAAGCATTATCTTGATCAGAAAGAAGAGTATCAGGTTACTCAAACAGCACTGGGCAAAGGTAAGGTGTTCAACAGCTGTCACTGCTTCACTGTCATCCAGGGATTTGCTCCTTCTACCCTGCCACACACATCTCTAACAATTTGCCCAGATCACCATGTCACAGAGAACTCCTCCCTTTTGCAACTCTCCAACTTTCAAAGCTGAAGTCTTTTTCATACTCTCTGTCCCTCCCCATGGACCACAAATTTCCTTAAACTCCGCTCCCTTGCAAAAACTTCCAAGTGGATTTCTCCTCACCAATACTGGCCCCAGCCTCAGCACTTAACTTCAGAGCTGGTGGTCTGCCTTCTTTAATGTGCTTCAGAATCTCACATGGTTCCATTTGCTTTCCTGAATGTTCACCTTTCTCCTTCCCATGAAGATACACACAAAGCCAAATAAAATTTATATTGCCAGTGTTTCCAAAAGCATTAAGGTTTCTTCATGCCCAGATCATTAGGTACCATAGGCATTTTAAGTTAACTGCTACACCACTGGAGATAGCCACAGACTGAAGATGGTGGTTGTGGGATACTCACAACTAACTCACTGCAGTAAACAAAAATGATTCTTCACAAAGGACAGTTTTCTCACCATTAATTTTCCCTGTTCTTTCATTATTCATGTACCCTGTTTGTGAATGCCCTCTAGCTTGGTTTAAAGAGGAATAGGCAAACTACCCAGGTAGAAGGCAACTTCACTGCACTTCAGACATTCAGTTCAAGGAGTTAATCAGATCTGATTTAGTCTACAGAAAGCACTGAACCAAATTAATGTCACCTACTTTTAAAATTACGCAATCAAAGAAAAAAAGTTATTAATTCATCCACAGGATGTTACTGACATGAGGGTAAGTTTACTGGCAGTGCCTTTTTACTAAGCTTCTTCAGTGATTCTCCTTGGATACTTACTGTAATTGCAGCATCCACTTGGAAAACAAGGATTCATGTTGCTGGTTAAGGTCTTTAATTTCAGCAGCATAGGCAAGAGGAGCTTTCTTCAAAAGATCATGCAGTGTTTGCTGTGTTGAGAAAGATGACAGTCATTCAAAGCTGAGAAAACACATGAGATACACCTGGAGTCCTTAAAACCCTCTCTAGCATGCTCCCTTATCTAGAGAGAATAGTTTTCATTGTCAGTGCACTCAGTTTGTGGTTAGGTTTTTTTTCTTCCCATCAAGACCCCCCTAAGCACAGTTTTGCTACTGGAGACACAAAGCAGAGATTAAGTAACCTTATTAAGGGAAATGGCAGCTAGACTAGGACTAGAACAGACCCCACACTGTGTATTTCTCTTTTCTGACGAATACGGGAAAACCATTATAGGAAAAACGGACACACATGGAGCTTACACAGCACCAAGCACTGTACCAAGAAGATACAAAATCACATCCCTGCTCACGGTAACAAAGGCTCCAACCAACATGCTTAGCAGTGGTTCAGGTGTTTGTCACTACAAGAGAAAGCTCAAAATCCCCACAATCTTAAAAAAAAATACAGCAGAAAGGAAATAATTTGCAGTTGATAGCTCATCAAGAATCAAAGGATTAATTCAGCTTTAAAGATATGCTCTGATGTTGATGTTAAAACAGCACAGTAGCATGATAGTCAGCATCAAATCTATGCCGGCCTCTCTTGCTCTTCAATTTTAACAGCTTCGCCTCCCACTCCCTTGCAGTAGAAGACAGTTTACACTGGAAAAGCAGCTGCAATGTATCAGACAAACAAAGTACTGAGAGACAGAACTGCTAAGCCTTCAACTACTTTGATGCCTTTGACTTTAACACTGTAAGCCTTGATTTCCTTCCAGAGGTCTTATGAAAGAACTTGTTAAGAATCCAGATGTTCCTCTGGGCAGCAACTCTAGACAACAGCAGGCACCAGGCAGCCTGCTTATATGCCATCTTTTAAAGCACAAATGGGTACAAAAAGCAGTCACAGACACAAGAGCTCCAGGTATTCTACACAATACCCTGACACCTGTCCTTGTAGGGTACAACTACTTGCTTTGAACTGTCTCGTGGAAGTGACATATGGAGAAAAATATAGTAATTCAGCCACCACACTTAGACAATTCCTGTCTCCTATAAACTGCAAGGGGACAAAGTACATCTAACAAACTAGGTGACAACATTTAGAGCTGTCCCAGTTCTGTAAGTGGCTTGACCCAGTAATGTTCAGATGAAATCTTGATTTCCTCTACAGATAAACAGCCAAGACAGTTTGCAATTCCCCCTACCATTTCATTGACAAAAACGATGTTTTAAAGCAAGTCTCTACAATTCTGCTTCTCCCTTTTCTCCTACCCCAAAAGCAAACTTTAACCTTTTCTGGTAACTGCAGCTTTCAGCTGTGAGATCACCTGATAGTGCTTTCTCCCTGTATTTTCCCTAGTGTCTCAGGTTCAAACAACTGGGCACTGTCCCGGCTCAGAGAAGTAGTAGAAAACATACTGCTTAAATTGCTACTTAAATCAGTGTTACCACTGACCATGTAATCAGCAGAAATAAAGTGAAAATAGCAACATCAGGAAATTTTGATGAGGAAAATCTTCATCAAAGAAATCAAAAACTCTGACAGTTGTGTGATTCACTATGAACTGTACCTGATTCAATCTTCTTTTCCGCAACTTCTGCAGTGTTCGGTCTGAAGTGAGCACTTTGGAACTACTGTGAGCTTCAAAGTATTCTTCCACCAGGTTGCCCTATAAAAGGACAGCAAGATCAGCAACATTCCTCCTGTTATCAAGTTACCCTCTCCCTAAGATAGCCAATATGAGACATAGAGCAAGGATGAATAGAAAGACAGAAAATTTTTGCAAAAACGGCTTCTATAGCAGCATTCTGCCAAAGCTAACCTAGTCAGATGATTCCTTCCTGAAGAGAGAGGCAGAAAAGAGATTCTGAGAGAGGCAACATAACAGTAATTCTTAGGTGGTGTGGGGATCCCTGGTGCTGGAAGGAAGTAAGACAATTAAGTTGAACACCAAGCCAGATCAGTAATGTGTGCTCCTTTTGGTGCTACAGGAATCAATTTCTTCATTCTGTCTCAATACATGGTCTCCGGCTCCATGGACATCTTAGACTTCTCCTTCTGAAGCTGCTAATAATACAAACTGGATTAGCACACAGGTTCACATGGTGCCTGTCCAACAGGGATTACTCAAAAGTACAGCAAAAGCCAGCCCAGCTGGCTTGATCTCCATAGCAGTTCTTCCCCATAGTTGGGTGTGGTCACTAACAGTTTATTGTCACTATACATCCCTTTGTGTTTGGTAGCTCAGGGGTATACTTTTGCACACTCACCATCTTTTCTTCCTTAATTTTTTTGGCTAGGCTGTTTCTGGGAGGAGGTGTAGATGCAGCCGTTGTTTTTCCCGGAATCTTCTGACTTGATAAAACAGTGCTGACTTCTTTCTGATCTTCCTCATCCTCCTCCTCTGAGCAGGAAGCTGAATACTCACTCTCACTTTCTAAATAGGGATCTGGAGCTAGAGCATAAATTTTTTAGTTAGAAGCTAGGAATGACTTCTTACACAGAACCCATTTTGCACCATCTCACACACATTCTCTTTTACAAGCACATGAATCCTAAATATATTCACAGAAAGGTAAAATCAATGCTTAAGAGAACTGCAAACACAGATGACAATTTCTTCTGCAGTTCTGGGATCACAAAGTATTATTAAGTAAAGCTTAATACCTTGAATACCAACTAAGAAACATAATTGTACCATAAAAAGAGACTAAAAACGGACAGTGGAGTTCCCTATTTCTCCTAGCATCTCTATGTCAGTTTTCCCAAATGCTAATCACGCAGGCTGAGTATCTTCTATGTCGCACTCTGCAAAAAAGTTGTTGTAAGATACCTCTGTTAGCATTGCTGATTGAAGAGCACAGACAAAATCTGGCTCAGTCTTGGTTGCCAACACAAAAGAAATAGATTAAACACTGTGTACTGAACTCCACTGCATTCATTCTGAGCACGTTTAGCCAATCAGTTACTGGAAATACTTTGACATGGATGTCTCAGCCATCATCAAAAGGTTTTAGGCCTGGTTCAAGCAACTGGGCCACACTAAATGTCAGCATAGGTTAGATTACTCAAAGTTTTGTCTCTTTTGATCGTGTTACCGAAGTTCAGTAACTTGGTGCTTCTAACCCTTCCACCCCTCACCTTAGCAGGATTAAGTTGTAGGGAAAAGGTCTACATACATTTCCTTCTACACTCCCTGCAGCACGCATCAGGTTGTTTCAGTCACACTGCTACCACAGACAGAAGCTCAACAGCAAAACACTCTCCCTTGAAAACAGTGCTTCACTGACTGTGGGAGCTGACTGCAAAGGCTGATCT
Organism: Platysteira castanea; assembly: GCA_013397175.1. Lineage (NCBI taxonomy): Eukaryota > Metazoa > Chordata > Aves > Passeriformes > Platysteira > Platysteira castanea. Next base: position 2,044,397 of record VYXC01004873.1, read on the forward strand.
TTACCTGCTAGTCTCTTTCTGAGCCTGTAAGGTGTGGTGGACACAAATTCTTTCTTTTTACTCTGGAACAGCAAAGAAAAAACATGCATTAGAACAAGAAACATCTCTCTCCTCTAAACAGCCCTCTGCCAAGCAAAGACAGGTTACATTTCCAAACTATTTCAGCCCACATGAAACTGGGAAAGCAGACACAGCTAAGTATGGAAAGTTCATATTTTGACATTCAGAGGGAGACAGGATCAAGTTCCAAAAGGGGCTTAATTCTTTAAACTCAAGATGGAGGGTAGAAACCCATGAAATCTCCAACCACAATGCCAATCTTGGCTCCTCAGGAAGAGTCAAACCAAAGCAATGAAAAACTGGAAATGCTTCAGACCCCACAGCAGTCACCTTCCACATAGTGCTGTCTACTCAAAGTCATCTGGAAGTCTTCTATGAAAACAGCTGCCAGAATGACAGAAGACCACTCAGCATGCTGAGCCCAGAAGAAGTACAGCAAAGCAACCCAAGCTGCCTTGACTCATCAAATTATAGTGGCACATTTTTCTTACACATGTGTAAAGCACATGCTTGACTTGGACACTGGATCAAGTCTGCAACAGTTAGGAAACACTTTTGTTGATCCTGACAAAGTGGATGTGGAATCATCAAGGAGTGAATATGGCATCCCCAAACAGCATGTCTTTTTCAGGTGTATCTCATCCTAGAACTGTATACCAGAAAAGCTGTGCACACATTTCTGCTATGCTGCTGTACCATTTTAGAAAGCCAACTTTTTCATTCTATAGCCACAACTGGCAGTTCTGGACTGTATCTCTCTGTACTGCCAGAAAACACATCATCAACTTACACCCACCCATTATCCCAATTTATTTTTTATAAACAAATGGTAAATAAGAAACTGAACGGCATCACAGTTCTTGAACTCCTGTTTTAACAGCATTTCTTACAATTAGGGCTGTTTCTTCCTTTAGTGACAAACTGGAAAGCTATGAGTTTTAAGGGTGTTATGTATGTGTATTATGTGTATTAAGGGATTGTCTAGCATCCTCACTTGTGTGATGCAAGGAAATAGTTTCCACCCATGCTCATTAAGTTGTCAAACCTACCATTTGCCCACTGACTCCCAACCCCATAGTCCTGATCAATAGTTCTCACTTGAGTTACTCCTGTCTGGTTGGAATACAAGAGACATCTCTGCTGTAGATTATGCTTTTTAAGGTCCTTCCTTTCCAGAACTGTAGTAATTGACCAGTTCAAGTTCTACAAGTGGGGGAAAAAACCCAAACACAAAATCCAAGCAATGTAAAGTCATCACTCACCCTCTGCTGCGCTTTGTTTGAACTCGAACGTTCTGAAAAGGAAGAAACAGCATTGTACAGAGTACTGCATATTTTCAACAGTGACACAAGGTGGTCCATTAGATAAATAGGCATTCACTATTCAAAGGTACACTGCACCAGAATATCAGCTCCCTGGATGGTTAATCCTGTGAGGGAAGCCTCTAGTTCCTCCCAGGTAGGCAAGGAGAGAACAAAGAGAGTTGCTGACAGGAATGGGTTAGAAGTAGAAGACTGGCAAGGAGAGTTGCAAATACACTCAAGTGACCATGTAGCTGGGGATAGCAAAGACTCAAACAGCAATGCAGAAAAACAGATATACCACTTCTATTGCTGTTTACCCTGTGCATGCTTTGAGAAGTAAAACATCTGTGTATAGATAACGTAGGTGCTTGGTAGGCCTGGAGGCACCCTAGTGGACAGGCTTGAGTGCTCTGTCTTGGTACAGAAAAGATCAGAATACAATGTAAATCACAGCATGGGGATAAACCACACATGTGCAAAACCACTGATAAACCAGTGTAAACGGCAGGCTGGTGATTCTCTAGCACTGGACCAAACTTAAGGGTACCTGCATCTCCACTCATGTGCCTCTGCCCAGGTGTTGCTTCGGGAACATAATAAAAATAAATTTACTCTTTGCACTCTGGCTGTGAGTTTGTGGTGACCCCAGCAGCCTGCCTGTGTCAGCTTACACAAGAGTCAACGTTATTACCACAGAAGGCAGCTTTTAATTCTTGGTCACAGCTCTGGGAGGCCAGGAAGGAGGAAGAGACTCCAGCAAGAGGGAAGAGGCTGAAAAATGAGCTAATGTTCTCTCCCTGAGCACATCAGACTCCATTTCCAAGCCCAAATCCACATGCTTTTGCCAGTGTTGACCTGCACTGACTTCTCCCATCTGTATTTCTCCCTGCAGCACTAGGTGTTAAATATTATATAATTAAGTGTGAATTTACACATGAACACCCACATAGTCCTACCAAATTGGTGTTTAACACACCAGCCCAGCTCATAACTCTCTCAAGTGCAAGTAATGTCACAACAATAGATGAGAAAGAAGTTCATGTTTCCTCTACAGCAGTAGGGCGGAAGAAGAGACCTGACACCCAGGTGAAGCACAGGCCATGCACATCAAACAGCTCAGCCTATGGTGTTAACCTAACTGGAATACTCACGCATGACACAAGCTGGAACTCAAGCACCCACTCCACCACCCAAACAGAAACATAATCCCCATTCACTCAGCTTCAGTGTCCCAAACCATCACAGGACTTACTACTGCTTTGAGGGGTTTTGGCCATCTTCTCAGGGCAGTTGGAGTGATCAGATGCCACTTTCTGTTCTGGTGTCTGGGCTAATTCAGAGGCTGTAGGAAACGGGGAAGGGAAAGAAGGACATGTCAGGTACAAAACTTCCAGCTCTGGCTAGCCAGAAATGGTGCCATAGACCTGAAACGTTCTCTACATATTAATTCCCTAGCTATTTCAGGAAGTGAACGAGATATTTCTACTTTTTTCTAACCCCAATGGTGGCTGTAATCCTCAGCAAAGATTTTCAAAGGCTGAGCTCATCAGTTAATTAATTTTACAAATATGGCCAATGCACCAACAGAGCACCTTTTGCTCCCTGGGAAAACATGTCTTTGAGTTAGAGCAAAGGTTGGTCAGGCTCACTTAGTCCTTTAAGACTGCTCAGCTGGACATAATAGATCATCAGATATAGCAAACACATCAGTTCCCCAGGAGAAACTATTTACCTGTGTCTTCTCCTTATCAGTACAAGCTGAAGTTGAATGACTGATCTGAATATGAAAGGTCACCACATCCTGCTAACAGTCCCTACCATTGTATGACTAACAGCCTCATCCATGGGACAACATGGGGACTAACAGGCTGTCACTGTATTCCCTCAGTTTCCAAACTGAGCCATGGCTCCAGGAGGGAGCACCAGTGAAACCTATCCTGCTGCAGAAGGAAGTGTAAAATAGGTAACACAAGGAGGTGCAAAACAGGAAACACGTGATGTCCCAAGACACAGCAGAAACTAAGAGGCACAAAACCAGTTTCTGTATAGTGATAAAGTAGGATGATCCCTCTCCCTCTGATCATCCTTTCTAGGATGTACCATTAACTGTGAGAAATAAACACTAAGGAAGTTCACATGGTGCTGGACACACAAAGGTTCTTCAAATGAGAAAAAACACAGTGACAATCCCACTCAAGCATCTTATTTGAACTAAAACAGTCCACCCTCTCTGGAACTGCCACTGTCTGCTTGCTTCTTCTAAGTATGCAGAGAAAAAAGAGGAAAACATACCCAGTTCTGCCATTTTACTGGAGCGTTTGGGAGTCTGGAATGAGTAAACTTCACCACCACTTATATTTGAGCCATTTCCCACTGGATCTGTGAAAAGAGATGTTACTTACAGCTATTTTAAAAGCACTGATAATATTCCCAACCCAAGAAAGACGGAATGCAACATTTCACTACTTGGCTTTATATCGCAAGTGTTACAAAACAAGTATCATAATAAAATCTTAAAATCATAATCTGCTCTTCTACCTGTTAGCACAAGCATAGCCCTCAAAAGCAATTTCACCAACACTGTACAACCATAACACTGCATGTATCTCCTAAAGTCAGAGTTGTGTTAGGTTTTCCCCTGCTAATACCTTGGGCACATATTCCAAGAGCAGCAACATAGTTCTTCTCTTCTAGAATCTCCTGAGCTTCATTATCGGAAATATCCTCAAGCTTCTTCACAAATCTCTTCATACTGACACTCAGCTGTGCCTTGTCCTTCCTTACTTTTGTACCTAGAATTACAATAAAAGCTTAAACGTCCTGCTATTTCATTACTTTACTGCAGTAGTATGCAGCCACCCGACTTAGAGACCAGGTTCTTGTTATGCAAATCACTAAACAAATTCAACGGTGGGATGTCCTACTAAAACAGCTGGTCAGTAGCTGACCCTATAGGCATTCATCTCTCCTTCACCACAAATGCTGGCTCCTGCAGTCCATGAGGGCAAAATACCCATTTCAGGAACACCAGCTCATCCACAGTTTGGGAGAAATGACAATGACTCACGCATTGCAGTATCAAATTGCATGCAAAGGGGATGGTAGTTCTCAACCCTTATCTTTCCTAGAGAAGGGGAGCAATTGGAAAATACCTTGTCTGTAGGCTGTCAGTACACCCATGGGAGAATTTATGCTGAGACCCCTCTGGAGACCGTCTGCATGACTTTCTGCTCAAAGCAGGACCAGCAGTGAAGTCTGATCTGGATGCTCCCGTGCCTTGTACTGGCAAGTTTTAAGCATCTCCACAGAGGTTCCCCACCTTAAAAGTTGTCAGAACTGCTGCGAAACACTCCTATAGCAAGCACCTGGAGCCTCGCTGCGCTTTGACTATGCGAGTGTTTAACCGCGTCAGGCCCGAGGAGCTCCCCGGCTCCTTGTGCTGCTCCCCAGGCACTCGGTACACGCTGCTGCGGGGGGAGCTCGTACCAAGAGCTCATACCCGCCCCCGCTGCAGCCTGTCCAGTGCCGGGCTGGGACAGAGACACTCCGCGCAGGAGTCAAGCGGGGCAGAATGACTCCGGAGGCCTCGTCCTGCTACGAGGCTCTGCAGCACCCAGCTCGGATGTTGCAGAGTCCCTTTCCCGGGGGCCGCCGCTGCTGCTCGGACCCCTCTCCCAGCGCCGTGAGAGCAGCAGGCGCCACTGGGCTGGGCTGTGTCCGGGGCCGGCTGTACCTGCGTCGTCCGCGATGTGCTTGAGGACGTCCTCGTCGGGCACGAACTTCACCTGCAGGGA
>VYXC01004874.1:9490-21107 GCA_013397175.1 Platysteira castanea
GTCCCTGGGTGTCCCTGGCTGCAGGAGGGCTCCGGGCAGGGCCCGGGCTCTGCTCCAGGGCCCAGCAATGGCACCAGAGGAACGGGCAGGGAACGAGCCCAGGAGGCAGAAATTTCTGCCCTGGGCAGTGCCCAGCCCTGAGCAGAGACCAGAGAGGCTGTGGAGTCTCTCCCTGGGGATATTCCAGAGCCCTTTGGACACAGTCCTGGGCCGGGGTGGTGCCGTCCAGGCTGACCCAGGCTGTGACTCTGCCCAGGTGGCAGCTCCCCAGCTGGGCACCATGTGCCAGCCCAGGGCACATGGGCCCAGGCCCTGGGGGCAGCAGCAGGACAAACCCCAGCAGTGAGGCTCCATGGCACCAAACCTAGGGGAGGGGCAGTGGCAGGAGGAGAGCTGGTGCCAGGCAGCTGGCACAAGGTGGGCACAGAGCTGAGGCAGCTGTGCTGGCCCAGCACAGGGAACAGGAGCTCCCGAGAGACTGGCAAACCCACAGAGGCCAGGGCCCAGCTCTCCCAAGGGCGAGGGGTCATCGGGAGAGCAGCCTGGGGCTTTAGGAAACCCCTGCAGCTCCAGGCCAGCAGCAAAGCCCAGACTGAGGGACCCTGTGGCTCCAGGGCACAGCCCGGGCACAGCAGCACCCCGTCATCACTGCTGCTCACCCCGGCCAGGGCAGAGGGGGTAACCCCACTGCTGCTGCTGCCTCTGCCCGGGCAGTGCCCGGCTGCGTGTGCCACCCTCTGTGCTGAGGACAGACAGGGAAACCACCCCGAGACAGCAAAGGGCTTCCCCTGCCCACGGATTGGCTCTGTGCCCCAATCCCAAACCCCAAACCAGGCACTCCTACAGACACACAGCTCTGTGCCCCAATCCCAAACCCCAAACCAGGCACTCCTACAGACTGGCTGTGAGCTCCTGCCCTACAGACACGGAGCTCTGTGCCCCAATCCCAAACCAGGCATTCCTACAGACCAGCTGTGAGCTCCTGCCCTACAGACACAGCTCTGTGCCCCAATCCCACACCAGGCACTCCTACAGACACACAGCTCTGTGCCCCAATCCCAAACCCCAAACCAGGCATTCCTACAGACCAGCTGGGAGCTCCTGCCCTACAGACACACAGCTCCGTGCCCCAATCCCAAACCTCAGCCCAGGCATTCCCCGCTCACACCCTGCTGTTGGCACAGGACACATGAAGCACTGCCAGAAGGTGAATGTAGGAAAAAGAAAAGCTTTTTCCTTTCCATGGCGCCCTCCATGGCTGCACAGCTACTCAAATATTTGCCTGGCTTCTCAAGATTCATCCAAAGGCATTTCTGATGGTGTTCTCTCTGAAACTGCATTCCCAGTGCCCAGGCGGGGAGCTGGATTTGCATCAAAGCAGCAGAACTTCCTGCCCAAGACCAGCTCCTCCACAAAAACTTCTCTGGGTGTCTTTCTCCTGGCACAGGGCAGGGCATGGAGAACTGGGGATGCCCATGGGCTGGAGAGGGAAAATTCAATGTACAGGAATAAAGAACATCTGTCTCCTCTTGTTGCCTGCTCTCCTTCCTCAAGGATGCTGTGCTGGACAACAGTTCCATGTGAAATGCTGTGGTGAAATCTTGAAAAACCTCTGACTAATATTCCACCAAGAAGGGTTTGCCATTTGTTTCAGGGCAGCCAGCATTTTCTCTGAGAGGAAAAGATGTCTCAATTTTTGGGTCACTTTGTGCAGTGAGAATGGAAATTCCTGTACCTTGCATCATGGTTTCCGTAAGCTCCTGCAGGCACATTAAAGACCAGTGCTTCATAAGCTTCAGAAATGAGGCACTGCAGCTTTGGGAAGAAGCCCAGCCCCTCATCCCCCTCCCGGCCACATTCCTGGTGGTTGTTGAGTCTGATTTTACCCCAGGGTGGCCAGAGGTTTTAGCGAGGGACTCTCCAGTGCCTGCCTTGCTGTTTCCCAGGCCAGAACTGCAAATCTTATGGATAAAGGATGCACTCAGCCCCCTGGAGCTGCAGCAGGACCCTGCTGTGCTGCTGGGAACAATCCCTGCCCGCTCCTCCCCTCCCAGGACCCAGCCATGGATCTGGCCTAACTTCCCATCCCCAGGCCAATCACCACGCTGGTTTAATTGAATTCAGGAAAGGCTACAGGTAGGTCAGAAGAAACCAAGGGAATTAGCAAATCAAGAGGAAAATCAGTTGGCAGCCATATCCTCAGAGCCTCTGGAAGCTCTTTCCTGGTCCTTCCACACAGGCCTTCCAGCTCTGGAGCCATTCTCGGAATAGCTGGACCTTCTGAAAAGTGGCATCATCTTCCAGATGGTCCCATCTGCGCCCAGTTGCCACTGGGGAGTTGTTAGTGGGACCAGAAAGGATGCATTCCCTCCCTCCTAAAGCTTCCCTCTAATATGGAAACTCAGGGGAAGGAAAGGACAGCACTCAGGCAAGTTTGCAAGGTTTCAATAACATAATAGCCTGAAAATCACCAAATTGTCCTTTGCTTCAGCTTTCAGCTGCAAAAACCAAAAGACATATTTTTTCCTGACAAAAATCAGAAAAAATCCTCACTTACGATAATCTTGCCATTGTGATATAGATCAAACCCAGAGAGTTCCTTTCCTTCCCATCATAATCCCTCCTACAGAGTCTGCAATCAAAACATTTGGGTTATCTTGGCCTATGTGCTATGTGGAAACCAAGTGATAGGAGCAGGATGGTGCTGTTGTTCCAATGGATGCTCATGAGTCAAAATATCTTAAATGGTCTTAAATACAGGTTACTGCACCCAGCAACAGCCACGGGGTAGGTGCTGTGCATCAGGGAAAGCTCAGAAAACGGAGGGGCTTTGACCCCCAATCTGACCAGGATGTTTCATCCTGATTGAACCCATGGGCTCCATGGTGTTTCTGCCCTTTTTCCTTCTGCTGGGGGACCTTGGGATGAGGTCTGTAGGATGTTCATGGTGGGATCTCCTTTCCCTGGACATTGGTCATCCCAGCAGTGGGGAGGCCCAGGTCCCTGACCCTGGGGCAGTGGGACAATGGGACAATGCGAACACGGGACAATGTGCTGCAGGTCCAGCAAGCACTGACCAAGCTGGGCACCCCAAGGAGCTGCTGGAGCAGCTCAAAAGCTGAGATAATGAGACTTTCTCTGAGGAAGGACAAGGCATGCCTGGAGCAGCCCTGTTTACCCTGCCCCTCCTGGACCCGTGCTCCTGGCCTGGGGAACTCCCAGCCACTGGGGTTGGTGATGGGGATTTGAGGCAAGGCAGGCCCCAGCCAGTGTGCATGCAGCTGCCTACACTGCAATCAAGCTCCCAGCTGCAGGGGAGACACAGCAGACACTTCAAAAAGACTCTATTTATATTTTGCCCTCCTCGTAAATTCATTCGTGGGGCCACTCATGCAAAATGCATCATGCAAATGAAACCGCTACATTTGGAATTAAGCTTATTTTCTACTCCAGTGAACATGAGTGCATCAGATTGTTGTTCCAGCCTTTTGCCTTCCTTTTCTCCGTAGGTTGTTTGCCCAGCTGTATCCCCAGAGCACCTCTGTGGGATGGAGGAGGATGGCAGAGGCTGCTCAGAGCAGCGCAGGCCCTGGCAGCCCCAGCTCCGGAGCCCACAGAGCAGCAGTGGTGTGGAACTGATGAGTGCCTGGCTGCCTGACAGCACTGCAGCCCTCGTGTGGGCTGCTGCTGCTCACTGCGGCCTGGTGATGGATTCCTGCAGAGCAGGGACGAGTGCAGGGGAGCCATGAGCCAGGAGGGAGCGGGGTGTGCTGGGCCCTGCCTCCGCAGTGAGTGCCCCAGCTCTCTGCAGGGAGGGGATCTCTGCCCCACGCACAGGGACACGGGGATCCCTGCCTGTCCCTGCACCTCCCTGAACTCTGCCCTGGGTCACCTCCTCCTCTCCAGAGCCCCGGCGTGCCCTGCTCACATCTCCTTTCCAGCTGATCTCATCACAAGCAGAGAGCTCAAGAGAGAAGGCCACTGACAGCTGATGAGGCATGGAGTGGGGGGACCACCGAGACCAGGCTTGCAGCACCTCTCCCAAGTCCTCCTCCTGCTCTTTTAGCTGTGCACAGCAACCTTTAGGCCCCAGAGTAAGTCTGGTCCAACACTGCTCAGTCCTGGCACTCCCAGCCCAGCGCTGGTGGGTGCAGGGAGGAGAGATGGATGTGGCCTTCCAGACAGGGATGATCTGCAGGCACTTCAGAGGCAGAGAGAGCTGCCAGTGTGGCTGCAGGGAGCACAACTCCCACCCACGGATGAGGCAGCGCTCCCCTGCCCTGCCTCCCTGCTGCTTTGTGGCAGGCACTGCACCGCTGGCAGGGGATCACCCCTTCCCTCTCCTCGAGGACGATGGAAAAGCTCCAGTGACGAGCTCCCTCCAGGAAGCGCAGCCTGGGCCGAGCCCCGCTTGCCAACGCCAGGCGTGTGTGGTGTGTGGGCTCTGCAGTGCACACCAGAGCCCGCCCTGCAGTGCCCAGCTGCACCCAGCACCATCCGTGCCCGCTGCTGGCAGCGCTGCCAGCCCTGGGCAGCCTGTGCCCCACAGGGCACCCAGCACCATCCGTGCCCGCTGCTGGCAGCGCTGCGAGCCCCGGGCAGCCTGTGCCCCACAGGGCACCCAGCTGGGCTGTGCCCAGGGCCCGGGACAGCAGCTCGGGAGAACAGCACCCAGGAACTGCACTGAGAGACCGACACCAGAAATGGCTGCTCAGCCACCCTGTCAGAGACAAGAGAGGGAACAAGGCTGATCTGCTTCCCTTTCATTTTTTAGAACAGATTCAGCACAATCGACAGCAAATAGACTTCAATCCTCTTCAGGCAGCTCCTGGAAGGGAAGTCAAGGAGAAGGGGGCAAGCAGGGAGCTGTGGTACCTGTGGATCTGGGGGAAGGAGCTGCTCCACCAGCAGCCTGAGCCACCACCTCGGCTTTGCTGAGCCGCTGGGGCTGGGGACAGGGCAGCACAGCAGCCACGGGACAGGCCAACACGCCTGGGGACACCTCAGTGCTCTGCTCTTTTCCTGACTCACTGGGACGCCCCAGAAGGACAGCTCTGCTTTACTCAGCTCCACCTCTCCTTGCGCTCCTGCCTGGGCCATGCAGCAGATGAACAGAGCAGGGAATTCCGAGGGCTGTGCTGCCACTCCCCAGCACCATCCTGCACCTTCCCCAGTGCCACCCCAGACCCCACGAGGCTCTGCTCTGCTCCGAGTGAAGCCCTCATACATAGTAGCACTACAAGGATGAAGCCTGAGTTTTGTAAAGCGTGCCCCAGTGCTCTCCCTGCGAGTGTGGGCTGCGGGGAGGAGGGAAGGCCTCAGCTCCACCATGAATTAGTGCTGTGACATCTTGCTGCAATCCAGCCATGGCTTGCATGGCTGCTTCCCCTTCACATTCCCAGGAGCACGCTCTGCATTAGATCATGCTCTGCAGCAGGCTCTGCTCCAAAGCACTACACCAAGTATGGGGACCAAGGTGAAATTGCCCTGACCAGTTTTGCTTGTCCTGAAAATATGCTCCTGACATGCGGAGAGAGAGGCAGGGAGCTTTCTCTCTGCTTTGGAGAGCACGGAGACAGGAGAAAATAACTGATTTTCAAGCTACTTGCAAGGTTGTGCCTGGCAACTCACCCTGCACACTGGAATTCCCCCTGGGAGCAGCACAGGCTCTAGGGGTTGTGGGGATTTTGTTTTTCACCAGACCTTTGTCTGCAGATTGCACCTCCTTCTTTTCTCCCTCAGTGCAGTGTCAGAGAATGTAGAGATCAGGAGGGTTCTAACACACCCCCACACTTATCTCTTTATTCAAGAGATAAGCACAGAGAAGCAGCACATGGCAAACAGATGCCACAGGTTCTGCAAATCAGCTGCCTCCAGCCCTCCCCTCGGGGCTGTTCCTGGCCTTTTGGGGGCTTGGAGAGGGCAAGCCCTCACTGTCTGGCTGACTGCTCTGTCCACCAACCACACAGCTCCTGCAAGGGGCCCACCCGTGCCCTCCCTCCCGCCGGCCCACGCAGCATCTCCACAGACCACGTGGCTGCTGATCCCCGAGCCCACAGCACCATCCCGACAACCCGCAGAATTCCCTCGGGAACCCGCTCCAGCCGAGCCCCCGACACGAGCGGCAGCAAGGAGAGGGGGCACTCAGGGAAAGGTTTTTGGGAGAGCAGAGCTGGCGCAGTGCCCGGGCTGCCTCACCTCCTCCCACTGGTGGATGTAGCGGATGAGGCGCGAGAGGCGCAGCAGGCGCAGCAGGCTCAGGATCTTGGTGAAGCGCACGATGCGCAGGGCCCGCGCCGTCTTGTACACCTCGGAGTCGATGCGCGTCTCCACGATCAGGAAGATGTAGTCCACGGGGATGGAGGAGATAAAATCCACCACGAACCAGCTCTTCAGGTACTTCATCTTGATCTTCTGCGGGTCCAGGATGATCTCGGTGTTGTCCTCCACCACGATGCCCGTTCGGAAGTTGAGGACGAGGTCGATGAGGAAGAACGTGTCCGAAACCACGTTGAAGACAATCCACGGGGTGGTGTTTTCATCCTTGAAGAAGGTGATGCCCACGGGGATGATGATCAGGTTCCCTACCATCAGCAGCAGCATGGTCAGATCCCAGTAAAACCTGGACAGCAAGACAGAGACATGTGAGATCAGCCACAGGGCAGCAGGTCGGGGAGCCGGGGTCGGCAGCACGGATGAACTCATCCATCTCTGCTGCCAGTCACCTCCTGGGCTCTGCTGCTCTCCCTGAGCGTGCACACTGCACAGGCTGCTAATTGACTAATTAATATCAGAGGAACACTCCTGCTCTGCCTTCGAGGGCTCCGAAAGGAGCTGAGCCAAGGTTGGGTGTGCCTGCCTGAACACTTCCCTGGGACCTGGGAGCTGCCCCGGGAGAAACTGAAAAACTTACAGTTACCACAGGGGCTGCTGGCTAAGGAGAGAACGAGGATTTGGGAGGCCCCAGAGTCGGTGTCAATAAAGCCATTTGGGGTTAAACTATCAGGCTTTGCCCCTGCTGCCTGAGCCTGCTTGAGAAGCAACCAGCACCCACAGCTCTGGGATCAGGATGGAGCTGGAGCCTGTGTGCTCATACAGCCTCCAGCTCAGCTTCCTGCTGAGCCTGGGCTCCACGAGTTCAGCCTGCACTCCCCAGGCTCCTGTGCTGTACAGAAACAATCAATAAAGCCTGGAGTCACATGGAATGGGAAACACCGATTCCATTTTGAAGGACAGTAAAACCAACGTTTAAGTCCTGTTCCTTGAAGCACAGTCTCCAAGAGGCTTGTCTTCACTCCTGTGGGAGGTCAGTGTCATCCAGAGGACCTCACAGTAGCACTCAGTTCTGTGTGATCCACACACAGTCTGAGCAGAGCCCCTCATTTACTTGTTTCAGATTTTTTTAAGATTTTCCACAGCTCCACAGTCAGACATTGTGGTTACAACCCCCCCAGAGTGAGGACTAAAACTTCTGCCAGTGCCAGAGCTTGCTGAGGAGCCTCACTGCCCAGCACAGCCGCCTCCAAATGTGTCACGCGTGGATGCTGATGTACTGTGGGCTCGCACTGCCGAGAACCCATCAGCTCCACGTTGGGGCAGCTACTCTAATATCATTAGTTATTAACACAGTAATCATCATCTCGTCACAGGAGGTGAGCAATCACCTCAGCAGCAGTGGGAGCACCGCTGTGACCCTGGATGGACACTGATTTATTGGAGAGAAGTGCTGGGCTGCTGAAGGACATGCACATGCTGCCCCTGAGTTCAACACCTTACACCCCAAATCCCTGAAGTGTCTCAGGAGAGCTGGATTTGCTGTAAAGCCCCTCAAGCCCTACCTTGGCTCGTGGTTGTTTGGCTGGAACCCGGAGCAGGCTGAGCTGCTGCAGGACAGGATTTCCAGAACGAGGCAACTCCGTGGTTTGTAAAACCCTCAGCGGGGAAACCGAAAGGGCAGAACGTGCCCTAAAAGCCTTCTCTGTCCAGAGCCTCTCTGCTCGGTAAGAACATTTTAAAGCACCTAAAAGCATCTTTAAGATTCCAGCTCTTGCCTATGTACAGACAGGGTCAGCAGCCAGCAGCACCCCAGCAATTCTCACAATCATTCAGCAGAGGCTGATGGGAACTGATTTTAGAATAAGCAAAGTTATCCACTAAGGAGTTTTCTAAAAATGTCCTCAGTTCTCTCCTCCTGATTCTCAGGGTGCCATGAGGGAGGGTGCCAGGAATAGAGGGGTGCTAGCTGCACCCAGCAGTGGGATTTATCCGTGTGCCTCAAAGAGCAGGGCTGTGGCACCCAGCACTATGCACTAATATAAATCCGTGTTGTGAGCTTCCTTAATAAGGGCCTGAGATGATGCTGCAGCTTTCCCAGGCAATTAATCCGGATAATCGCACAATAGCAGGAAGTCTGGAAGCAGTGTGTGCATTATTACCGAAAATAAATAACCTCCCATCCATCTCTCGTTTGCCTTGGGGAATACGCAAGGAGATAGGCACAAAGCAAATGAGTTTTCCCAAGTTTCAAATTAATGGCACGAGCCTGGCACGGCCGGGTGTGCAGAGATGGGAAGGTAAAGTGCCTTTCTCCTGAGATCTCTGCATTTTTGTGCCTCTTTTTGAGGCTGGGTGGTGATTTCTACCCTCAGCGGTAACTGGGGACACTGCCAGGATGGCTCCCAGCTCGAGGAAGATGTTTAGCACACACACGAGGCCAGTGAAATGCCTTCCCCTGAGCACTGCACCTCCTGCTAGCCTGGCCTCCCCCTGTCCAGCGTGGCCAGCTGTCCTGCGTGCTGCATCCAGCACTCCCTGCCCCTCCAGCCCTGAGCTCCTGCAGTCCCCCCTGCCAGCGGGCTGCTCCTGAGCCACCCCTGCCAGCGTGGGCAGGAGAGGGAAGGGCAAAACCCCACTGCCCGTGCTCCTGACAGCACTGCCCTCCTCAGGGCTGCACTGCTGACTCCAGGTCACTGGCAGGGCCCCTCAGCTCTGACCTGCAGAGCCATCACTTAAAGCCACAGAGGGGAAGATGCTGTACCCACTGATCCTCATAAGAAAGGTGCTGGGGAGGAGATGACCTTGGGGCTCCATGAAAGAGGCAGAAAAATCAGGGAACCACCAAGAATTTGGCCTGCACGCCAACTCCAGCACCCCCCTTTCCAGTGTGAACTGCCTGGGAGTTAAAATTCCCCTGCTGAGATTTCCACACCTCCTGGACATTTTCATTTTACCCACATAGGAAGCAGGATCTGCTCAGGGTGGGACAACTGCATTTAGACCTAATCAGACTCTCCAGGCCCGCAACACCTCAAAGGGCTGACACCATTCAAGTGTCATTCTGAGTTTGCTCCGAGGAACATCACCTCCCTCCCTGTAAATTACTAGCCACAGTGACTAACGGTGCATGTGATGTATGTGAGGGCGAGCATCGGCTATTAATAACCTGTGTTTTCTGGATTTCTCTTGTTCCTTTCACCCAGGGGTTCCACGGAGCTGACAGTGATGAAATTGGCTCCGCTGCACCCAGGAGAGGCAGAGTTATTATCCCTGCTTTGCACAGGGAGGAGCCACATGGCAAAGTGGAGAGCGCTGGATTTTTCCATGGAGGTCTGAGCCTAAGCAAGGGTTAGGACCTGAATCTGATTTTTGGGTCTAGCCAGATCTGAAGCCGTTCATGTGGCTTGCAAAAGAGCCTGATGGAGATGCATCTCTCGGATGCCTCCTTCTGATATTCTGCCTTCTCACTCCTCTTCCTGCTTCCAAAAGCCTACATAAAAAATTAATAAATATGAATGTATTGTTTTATTACAGTTGACTCAGTGCAACTGAACAGCTCAGAGCACAGGGAACAGGCAGCACTACATAAACTAGATGTCTTGTTCAAACACCCTTGGTTTTTATACCACATCCTATCCTCTCTGTATGTTCCTTGGATCTGAAAATCACATTTTAACATGCACCGCTACCTTGGATCGCTTAATTTCTGATATATTTTTTAAACAGAACGTGTCTGAGAATTAGAGTGGCACAGACACTTCAGGAATATGTGTTCCTGGAGCACAGCTGTGTCACTCAGCTGATGTGACAGCTGTACACTTTGTCAGTGTTGGTTTGTGGGTTTGGAATGCTGGACCATCTTTCTGCTCTGCCTAGAGCACACTGTGACAGCAGGCCTGGAATATTGCTTTTGGAAGTCACTTCTTACCATTAAATGAGATTGCCTTTCTCAAAACCATTCCATGGTGCAGTGTGGGCAATTCCAGCACAGAGCTTGGGAAGGATTGCGAGGGATTGGAGACACAGCAGCGAATCCCAGAGCTGAGAGGTCCAGCAGCATCACTGGGTCACAACAGCACTCAAACCCTGCACATCTGTGACATCTGAACTCCTATTACGGCTCTGTAGAAGTCCAGAGAAAATGGACTTGAGCAGCCTCAGCTCTAAATTAACAAAGCTTTTGTGGTTTCTCAGCTCGTGCTGAAGGCAGCCGCCTCTGGGCTGAAGGGAAGCACAAATAAAGTGAAGCACAAATAAAAACGCACCCGCCTGGCAGTGCCAGGAGCTGGCAGATTCTCCCCAGCAGTGGGACTGAGCTCCCAGCCCTTCTCACCTCCCAAGAACGGCTCTTTAATGAACTCAGCTTGTTCAAACCGAGCCCAAACCAAACCCAGCCGCTGTCCCAAGGCTCGGTGCTGACTCTGGAAGCAGAGTGCCAGCTACTGAGTCCCACATGGACTCTCCATCCCCTGCCTGGTGGGGAGGAAGGGCTCCGTCACTCCTTTGGAGCTGATGGGAGCCTGCCCTTCCCTAGCAGAGGCAGCTGCCTCCCCTCGCTCTGCACATGGGATCAGGCCCTGTCGTGCTCAGCAGCAGCCCGGCAGGAAAGAGCAGAGCTGCAATTGCCAGCAGTGCACGGGTCTGGAAATACAAATCACCTCTTCTGAAAAGCATTACTGGAGATCAAGGGTGGCTGCAGTCACAGTGGGAGCAAGCTTTACTCCAGAAACAGCCATTCAGAGAGAGAGTAGGAGCAAAAGTAGGAGGAGATCCTTCATTGCCCCTGGAAGCATCGTTTTTCCCAGACGGGAGCAGGCTGTTTCTGCTGGAGTTAGGGACTTTGCTGTGTCCCAGAGATCGGTGATTCACAGCTCCTGAGCACACCGAAGGACACTGAACCTGCTACAGTCCAGCAATCCCCTTGTGGGAAAAATTCTTTTGTTTATAGGGAGTTTACTCCCTAAATACCTGTGCACTTGGAAACCTCCCTGCTACGAACGCTCACCAGAAAAAGAGTCAGACGAGTTACAAAAACATTCTGAGTGCTATGTAATGGCAAAGGACCTGGCTAAAGGAAAAGTCTAACAGTTTTAATTCCTTCTGACTGATCTATGCAAATACTGGCTCTCCTCTGCCGTCCTGACTAATGCTCCTGGGAGCACTGCTCATTAGCCATGCATTCCGACAGCGGGGGATCCTGCTGGGCCCAGCCCCGCCGGAATTCCCTGGATGCCTGCTCCTCCTGGATGCCTGCATCTCCCGCAGCCCTGCTGGCTCGGGGGCACCGAATCCAGCGGGCATGGAAAACCAACAGTGGGGATCGGCCTGGCCGGGAAAGGGC
>VYXC01004881.1:0-19673 GCA_013397175.1 Platysteira castanea
AAGGAAAGGAAGAAAGAAAGATTTTATAACAATGCCTCTTTTAGTAAATAGGACCTCTTTTATCCAAGTACATTGTATTCCATACTGCCATTAGGCTTTTGTCTACGATTTGCCAACCACTGCTGTAGCATTATCCATGTGGCTTTTGTGACATTATGTTTCTAAAACTGCTTTGAAACACTAGTTAAAGCAATAGTGAATATTTCTCAGTTTTAGTGGAAACTAAATGTACCCAAACACGTGTTTCAGACTGTTTTTACTGTGTGTGAGAGAGTTGCAATGAGAGAGTCTACACCAGAAGGATGTATGAGGATTGCAGGGTGAACATCAGTCTCCTTACACATTTTCACCTGCTCATGTGGTATGCACCTATGCCTTGATGACAGTACAACTGGCATTTTGCTGCCTATCAAATTGTTTCAAAAGATGAAATATGTTTTTGCCAGGTTGCCCTTTTCGATGATACTGGGTGTTTTCTAATGGGTTCTTTCAAATTTTACACTTCAAAATGGCTCTGGCTTTCACTGTCATAATTTAGCTTGACTACTCCAAGTCCACATGTCATGGATATTGCAGACATAATCCTGTTTGTTGCATCTAACAAGAAGGTTTGTGGAGAGTGAAATGATTTGCCCAGTGAGACTGAATTCAAAAGAATTACCTATTGTTACTCTCCACCAGATAAGCAGTTTGCAAAAACCAGAGGTAAGTCCACATCATTTCCAATCTTGCACATATTCCAAGGGGAGAGGGGGCTACTTGATGATGCACAGCAGTATCATAACAGATGATGTCTTGGTTTTCATTTCTAATTTTGCTTCGTTGCTTAGCTTGAAGGCTTAATTTTAAATAGCTATTCTATACAGTTGTTTAAAGCTCTGATATTAATAACAGCAATCAGTTAACATAATTTCACCTTCTGTGTACTTATTGTCTGTTTTCAACTTTTGTAGATTCTTTTCTGCTATCAAGAGTGAAGCCTGAGGTTTGTTCTCCATGCAGGCTCTGAATATGTGGCTTCTTCTGCCAAAGGATTCCTAATTTTTCAGCAGCAATATTGTGTCATTTACAAATAAGTAATTGGACATAAGTGCAGAAGTTTGAGATTTACAGCTGAAAAACACTGAATGCGAAGTCATGAATCAGTGCATATATTTATTTAAATTAACAGAAAAATAAAGACATAAAGTGACTGCTTAAGTGGGTAAATACATTAATGTAAGTACAAAATAATTTTTATACTCTTGAGGCAGATAATCTCCAGTTGCAGTTTACTATCTATTTACATGTTCATATGTGCCACAAACGTACAAATTTTGCAGTAACAAAGAGAAGACAGGAGGAGACACCTGTAACTATAACAAATAGCTAATATTGAAGTCTTAAAAAATTTTTAAAATAAAATAAAATCTTACTGATTTTGGCTTTTAATTTCATTGGACGATGCCCTATCTAGCCAAGGGAAATTCTCCTTTGTGGTGGCAAATGTGGGATCAAACATTTTGGTCTATAGCATGTAATTCTGCCAAAATTCAACTCCTCAAACATTATGCATATAACTAGGCCTGTGTTTTAAAAGATGGCCAAAAGAATAAATAAGAGTGTTGGTGCCTCCTTTTGTATAATCTCTGTAATTCCATCATCACATAAGAAGCTTTCTCTCTTCTAATGAGAAACTCTGATACTTAAAGTTTCCATAAATGTCACAACCACTAAAATATTTGAAAGTATGTCAGTGTGTACAGGATTTTTAAAGTTCTTTGAATAATAGGGATAGGCAACTGCTTTTAAAACAGCTTGTTTATAGTGGATGAAGACATTCTGAAATTAGTAAATTTGAGATCTAGGAAACTTTGGCCTCCTCATTTTCTTATGTGGTAGTTGTTTAGACATGTTACTTTTCAATGTATTGATGTCATTTGTTTGGCAAACACTGGACAAAGTGTTTGAAATTTTGGATTTAATCTTGGGACACTTGATGTCCTATGCACTATAAAGAGGGTGCAGAAACTTAGTACAATGTCATGGATATTTCTTTAAGCCAGAGGGCTTGGAAGTTAGGTGTTATGTTACACACACATATAGGTCTTACACATCTATGCTAAAGGTGTGTAGGTCATTCTCTCAACCTAACCTGAACTACTTTTCATTGTGTTGAAATTACCGCTGTGACAACAACCGATCTGCAGAAGTATCTTGCAAAGTATGGTAGTGCAAAGATTCAGCACTGAGTAACAGAATTCCACTAAAGCCTTGTAAACATGCTGATAAGGTTACATTGAGAATATCTGCTGTCAGTTATTTCAGAAGTACCACTTCAACCTTTTTTTTTTTGTTTACAAAACAGCACTAAGCTGAAGATACTTTTGCTGCTTCCTATACTCATTTTTGAGATGCCTCTCTCTCTCACTATTATTTTTTTGAGGGAACTTAACATACCATTCCTCAGGTTTCAGTCAGAGTAAAACACTGAAGCATGGACAGTTAATAAAATCTGTGACTTGGCCCCTTCATTTCTTGTGCTGACTGGCAGTTCAGTGACACACTGATTTCGACTTTTGCTGCTATCTGTAAAGCTTCTTTTCGCCGTTACCCATTGGTGGATTTCTTTTGCCTGAGGATAGGGAGATGCTGCACCACTTGTTGTTTTAACTAAAGAGAGTTTCTAGGGCCCACTGGCATCCTCTCTCATGCTGGAAAGGATGGTTTTGGTAATATTTTAGGATTAGAGTGGCTGTTTTCTTATTTAACACAGATTTTGAGAAACTTAGATCAGATGCTATGTATTACAGAGGTAATCCCTTGACACATTTCTCCACATAAACATTACACAGCAGCATGCATTGTACCCTGTTGGCATAGTGATTACCAAATTATGGCACTTTTCTCAGTGTTCATAAACCGTTCAGTGGATGACATTATATTTCACTTTCTTCTTTCCCTCTGAGTTTCACTATGCTGGATGAGGTTTTTTTTAATTATAGATTTGTTTTTTTGGTTGCAAAATACATATATGTGGAAATGAAAACATTTAAAAGCTTATGACCAGTTTTGATGCCTCTTCTATCTCAAAATAAGAGTAACAATAACAACAGCAGCAAAAGCAACCCCTACCCCCACCAGTTTTGATATGGATAAAATCTGCTTTTAACATGTTGGGTAATAATCAGAACTAAACCAACTTGGTTTGTCCAATATAAATGCTCCTTCATCCTTGTGTTTCAATTTAACATCAATGGATATTCTCACTCCTTCTCTGTGTTTCTTTTCAGCACTTGAGAGAAACTTGTAGAGGAGAATGACATTCTAGTCTCTTCGCTACATCGACATCAATTCTCTCAAACAGAACAATAGCAGAGAACATCTGCAGTTACCAAAACCCATGTGCTTATACTTTTAAACTGCTGGGATGGTACGTGTTTTGCTTTACTAGTCAGCATACTTACAGGAACTTGAAGCTACTCTTCAAGAGTTAGCATAATCCAGGACCCATTCCTGAACATTTGCACATAGTCCCTCTGCACTGAAAGCTTGGAGGGTTTTGATACAATGCACATTAGATATTATGTTGTTCTAAAGTCAGAAGCCACCTGTGGACAATTTTTGTTTAATTGTATTTTAACAGGCCAATTTTATTACCCAAATATTTCTGTTAGCACACAGAAATCTGTGTGCCTTATTTCAAGGTTTAGCATTCAACAATTTTCCTAATGAGGGCTCCTGAAAGCCAATCAATCTTTAAATCAAAATGATTTAAAATGTAGTGTAAGGAAGAATAAACAGCGTGAAAAAAAAAAGAAAATTAGTGGCATTCCAGCTCTTAAAAAAAAATTGTAATATGAATCCCAATATCAGTAGGTAGTTTCTAACTAACCAAAAAGTGAAATGAATCGTGTAGCAAACACAGCATGAGGCCACTGCTACTCCAGATTTTCAGGCAAGCTTTAGACCTTTCCACCAAAGACATTTAGAGTCCTTTTAACTGATTATGAGGTAATAAAAATTTTGGGAATTAAATAGTTCTTTTTCAGGGGACATATTCAGATGTCTCTGTGGTAGTCAGAGTTCTGCTGGCAGAAATCTACTAGAAAAAAAAGAGCAAGGGAACTAACAGTTTAGGAATGCTACTAAATCTAACATCCTTTCTGAGTGGTATTCTGTGTTGTAAAGCAGAACTAACCAAGAAATGCTGTAGCAAATATATTGAATCTAATCTAAAAAAGATCCCTTTAAACTTCTGTTCTGTATACATTTCTTTAAGGTCAATTTCTTATATCACTTACTTTCTGTGACAAAGAATTTTTTTAGTCCAGTTATTTACTGCTGTTGTGATAACTCTTTGACCAGTGTATGTTCCTAAACTAAGAATTGTGCCATTAAATTATGAAAAGTAATTCTGATGTGGTTGGCAGAACACACTTAAGGTCCATTTGTGTGTTTTAGGAAAGGCCAGGAAATGAAAGTGCTGACAGACGTCTGCTTACATATACTTTAATATGGAAAGTTACTGCTTGAAGATAGGTTGCACATATGGTGCATTAGTACTTACACTAGATTCTTATGTGGATTTCCTCTGAAGCAGTAGATTTGTTCATATTTACAGGAAAAAAGAGACCTGATAAGGTCTTGTTTTCCCAGAGCTTCTCAACCAAAGACAGGTACAAAGACATAGAGTTAGTGCAGGAAAGATCTTGTGCACTTCACTTGCAGAGTCACTGTCTTGGTGCAGAGTAACTGTGATAAGAATAGATCAGTGGATTTCAGTCCACATCATATTGTAATCTCTAGTGGCAGGGTAGATGTTTTTCTACAAAGATTCTTTTTTTTTTCATGGAATTTGGATGTATCTTTTTGTTAGCAAGGGCTCTAGATATTAATGGCTGACACATGAGAGAGTTTTTGGAGTTAGTTTTCAGCAGTGTCATCAGATTTTTAGAAAGCAAGGATTGATTGATATGTCCTAATACTAAAAGATATGTGCGTCTTCTAAATGCAGTTGTCTTACATGGAAAGTAACTTCAATTGTTCCTGTAGTTTACTAGAAAAGAATAGCTTCACATTTGGAATCTTCAGAGACTTAATTTAGGGTATGTATGAGACGAGGAATAGATATGTGAGGCAATTAACTTTTGGTCAAGATTTATTGTCACCATAGCAGTCAAAGTATTGAAGAAATTAAGAAAAATTAAAAGATTGTATGTAAAATTAAAAGATTGTATACAGTATTAGTCATAATTAAAAACATACAAATACTTAGAAACTTCAGTTTTGCTAGCACTGATCAAGAAAGGGAGATTCAGCTGCTGAATCTGTTGTTTTGTCAGACAGTTTGGATAAAAACCCAAACCCACTGGTGCTCTCTGACCAACGGCAGCTGAATTTTCTTAGTGTAAAAAATTCTTAGCTGCACAATTTCAAAGTGATATCCAACAAAGGCCAGAAAGGCTCATCAACAACCCTTTATACTTTCCTACCACAAAACCCACTCCTGTGTCAGCTCTTCTTCATGGGCCACTGCTCCTCCCAGGAACGTGGTGGTGGTGGGCTCTCCACAGACGAGAGGTTCCTTCACAGCACCTTCACCTGCTCTGGCACAGCCTCGTCCACAGGTCCAGTGTGGATATCAGTTCCACTGCAGTTCTCCATGTGTACAGAGACAGTCTGCTCCACCTGGTGGTCCAGGAATCTGCTCCAATGCCTGGACCACCTCCTTCCCCACCTCCTTCCACACTATTGGTGTCTCTGGGGCTGCTTCTTACACATTGTTTCCCTTACCCTCTGATGTGTGGCATTTTTATAATTTTTTAAAAATACTGTCTTGGACCTACCATCACCTTGTGTGTGTGTGTTGGAGTCCTCCAGAACTGTCTGTTTTGATACAGAGCAGCCCAATCTCCTTCTCACAAAGGCGACCCCCACAGACCCACACTGCCAGGACCTGAGCACTTGTACAGAGTAAAGCTAAATGTGATCTTCCAGTGGACAAGATATTGTCAAGAGAGATCGCCTCTGGAACTGACATTACTGAGCCTTTTTACAGGTAGTTTCAGTGTAGAAGTCAAGGACTGGATGGAAATATTGATTTACCTCTCTGTCCTTGAACTGAATCCTACAGGTACTTTTTGTTTATCAGTAAAAATTGTTGGTAAAGCTGAGTACAGGCAAGGGCAATATCCAACCCTTGCATCACCTCACCCTCTAGGGAAAAATGGTAATTCAAGTTATTAGGGTTCTTCACATGAAAAGTCACATAAAACTGTAACATCTGTTAGATAATTGTGCTATTCTCAAAGCAGACTTGCATCTTGTTCCTTCTGAGGGTGAAAATAAGCTGTTTGAAAGTGGGACCTTTTATCCTGAGTCAGTCATCTTGCTGTAGGAAAAAGAGTCACCTTCAAGGGTCTTTTATTCTGTCACAGGGTAGAACTCTTAGAGAAAGGTGATGTGGCAGGTAGGTGATTCATTTAGATTATGCCCACTAACGTTTTGAAAGCTAAAATCAGGTGAGGTAAAACTTGTACTGAACAGGCATTTGGAATAAGCCAGATACACAGAATCCACAAGTTGTCATGGTATTTAAGAAACTCTGAGAGAAAGACTTTTTCTGAAGACTGTGGTAATGTTGAAGACATGGATATAGTCCTTCAGGACCTCAGGTAGAGTCCCAGAGACTGTGACAAATGCCGCTTCAAGTTTTGGTGTTTTTTTAGTGTGTGCAAATCAGTACAGTGTCTGGCTTCTTTTAGTTTTTCCACTCATATAGTGAAGTCTTGGATAAACATCCTGATTTTTTCTACCACTTCAGCATATCAGAAAGATATGCCTTTCCTGGGACAGGTTAATGTCAATACAAACAACATCATCACTCCCGCATCTCACTCTCCCTGCTTCTTTTGAGCTTCTTTGTGCTTTGATCGATTTTAAAACCATGACCTCACACTTGGTATGTAGACCATTTGTAGTCTGCATTCAGACGTCAGTATACAGTTCTAAGGCTTTTCAGGGACATCATGGCCGGCATTCATGAAAATTTCACCAGTGTTTGATGCTGTGGCTTTGTCTCTCTTAAGATTGTGTCTTATGGCTGTTACCTTTCCTCATCTATTCCCTATTTAATTTCTGTAATAAAATATTGAAGGGCATTTTATTGGAATTTTATGTCCACACAAACTGGCTATAAATACTTATGATTAATAACAGAAAAAACATACAGTTTAATCATTAAATTACACTTTTTAGAGAGTTTATCTGTGTTCACAATATTTAGTATGTTTTTTGTGAAGCAGCGAGCACAAATAAGCTAGATAAGCATTATATAATATATCTAGCATGTGAATCTGAAGTGATTTTGAGCGATTTTCCATACTCTAGAGAGAGCAAGATACTTATAATGTAATTTAGATGTTTACAGGGTTAAAGTCATATGATTCTTTCAATCAATTTGTACATACGTGGGTACATATGTGTATGAAGGTGTGTGTGTGATAATAAGCTGTGGTAAATTCTCAGCTCTTTTATAGGGAGAACAATATAAATTAGTTTCCAGGGCAGAAAGTGTCATAAAAGAGGTGAGTAATTAATCAGACTGATAGCTTTTACTCTGTAGACAAAATTATTGCAAAAAGTTAATTTTGAATGTCCACTGTGACAAAACCTGAGTTTCAGAGCCTTATTCTTATCCCTGTTCTTCTTATTCTTATTTATTCTTATTCTTATTCTTATTCTTATTCTTATTCTTATTCTCATTCTCATTCTCATTCTCATTCTCATTCTCATTCTTATTCTTATTTCAATAGTTACCAAGCGTGCCTAATAAAACATTTAAATCAAATCCTGATTTCTCATTTATTAAACTGTTCATATCTTAACACATGTGTTTTTATTTTTTTATACTTGCACTGGGGGTCTGAGGGAAAGTGAGTGAGTGTGTGCATGATGCCTAGTTGTTGGCTGGGGACAACAAGGATAAAATTAGTGTTTACTGAATGGGAAAAGCAATCCACAGTAGAAAAAAATGGAAATACACACACACAAAAATGTAATGCTTTACACACAGACTCCACGTTTTGTACCTTATTTTGTAAACACAAATACACTTGTAACACAAACCCCCTTCTCTTCTGTCAGAGTTTTTTAACACTGCAATGTATTTATCATGTGGTTTGAGCATTTCCATTTCTCATGAGACTATCTGAGCGTTCTGTGATATTGCATAAATATTAACGCGATACCTTTCCAGCTATTCCCAGATAACCTTCTGCAGCTTTTTTCCCCAGTTCTGGTTTTTTAGATCCTCCACAAAAGTTTTGGTGCTAAGCAAAAAATACTTGGTTTTGTTTCCATATGGCTGCATGGAGCTTGTTAGCATGCATTCACCTCCTCGCAGTGCAAATATATGTGTAGAGGAGAGGTGTTAGAATGTGTGAGGGTTGAAATCATGGTGAACTTGTAATCTTCTTAGTCACGCTGTTTTACAATTGTTTAATTGCATGTTAAATAAAGGGGAAGAATACTGTTCAGATTTGAACTTCAAGGGAAGTGAATAGCCTGATATTGAAAGTATTAAATCAATCTCAAATAATTTTGAACACAATAGAACAGCTATTTCTTTGAGTGAAAGACAACACTAAATTTCATCTTCCAATGCAAAAGGAACCCTTATTATTTAAGTAAAGGTAACTCTGCTTGTCTTTACAAAAACTGGATGGTCTGTCTCAAATTATGATACAGACATATTCCCCTTAATAATTTCTGGAGTACTGTGACATCCAGAGGAATGTGAATCCAATCCACTCTGTCTTCTTATGCCTTTTTCAATCTGTGCAGTGTTTATAGCCCCTGCTGTGAGGAACCTGACTGCATTCATATAAGAATTTTGAAAACATTCCATTCATTGTCAGATAGGACCTCAAAACAGAAAGTTGAGATGGGAAAGATGGAAGAATGAGCTGCTCTAGAATGTCCTACAAAGTGAAGAAAATGGATAAAAGGCAACATAATTAGCACTGGTCAGAATGGCAGAGGAGGTGTCCTTTTTCATAACTTTTAATTTAATTTAGTTCCGTACTCTTGAGGAACACATTAAGTGCTGATAGCTTGGGATGCAGCTGCAGTGGAACTGCAGGTTGAGCTCTGAGTGGCAGAGCCTGAGACAAGAGACCATGAACTGGCACTGACCCTTTGCACAGCAAGGGACACGGGGACCTGTGGCACAGCCAGGTGAGGAACACTCAGAGACACAGCAGGAGATGAGAACTCAGCAGGAGCAGCCCAGGCTTCCATGCGTTCAGACTGCAAGGGTATAAAACCCCAGGATTTCCTCCCTCCAGAGGCATCAGCTCAGGATATTGTGGCACCATGATTAAATTAATTTAGTGATGCAGAGGTTTGAGCCTCTAAAATGGGAAACTGAGAGTGTCTGACTGTGTGAATGGCATGAGTAGGGAGCCAAATTGTGTAGCAGGATCACTAACAGATAGAACGTAATTTCTTGGTCTTTTACACCTTTGTGATTAGAAGTGCTGTTTGGGTGTGCTAGTGAGTGGACATTTTTAATTATACATCAGAAATTTGTCTTTCAAGTTTTTAATCTCAATTTCACATTGGAAAGAAATTTCTGTTTAGTAGTTTCTGTTTTAGTAGAAATCTGTATGCATGTCACAAATAGCAGCTCAAAAAGACATTTAGGAAGATACCTAGTATTTAATATCTAGTTATCCCTTGCAGCAGTTACTGCCTTTGCCATGTTTTATTGTAGTAAAATGCAACTGGAACAAATTAGAGATCTAGTTTTAACTATTTAAGTTGATTTTGGAATTCTGGGAACTGATAAGGAAGTAGCTTTAGCCCAATATTTGATTTATGGTTCAATATGTTTCTTCATTGTTTGATTGTTGCAGGTTCATGGCAAACCTTACAGGCTGAGTTTTCCTGATAGAGAGCAAATGTCAAGAAACAACATGAAAGCTGAAGCAAATATTACTAGTGTTATGCAATAACTCTGCTTTAGCTTGCATTAGGTAGCAAGTCATTCATGAGTAAAAGACTTCTGTATAGCTATCAGAAAACTTTATTGAAAAGAATATGTAAAGCAGCAATGAGCATCCATATCAACTGCTAGACTTCTTTTCTTTGCATTTTCAGGAAAATATTTAATAATAATATTGCTACAATGAGAGAAAAAGACCATGTTTTTATTTAGATGCTACTTAGTTGTAGAAGTGCATACTAAGAAATAAAAAGATGCCTAAGGTAGGGATTGGTGGTATGCATTTTTTATGAAGAGAGAATGCATTAGCTAAATATCTGGGTCCGCACTAAATGACAGATAATTTACACTTGTGAAGTGCTAGGCAGCCTACAATCATTTTGTTATCCTACAAGTTTAATATTTTTCAGGCATATGTCTTCTTGTTACTAAAAAAAAAAAAAACCAACAAAAAAACCCTGCACATTATCTTTCTTCCAGATTAAGAAATAACTTCACTATTTAGCCTGTTATAACATTTTAGATATACTCTCCACATAAGGGATTTTATTGTATTTTGAGGGAGATAAGGCGTCCATATGCCGTAAAGATTTTCTTTTGTCCAAACTGTATTTTGATAGAGCATCTCTAGAAATTCTTTATTAAATATAATTAATATTGTTTCCATACAATATTTAAGGTATCAGAATGACATTTAGTGGATATCAAAGTAAGTCCAAACTGAGTGATGATGATGTTCCACATAGTAAAAAAGTTGTGCTATCAAACAAAAGCTGTAAAAGTTAATCAAGCTGTAGCCAAGAGCATTACATGAAAGGGGGAAAAAAGAGGAAATAAGAGAGAACTGGATGGACAATGGGGCTGTGCATTGGGAAGAATTTTGAGATTTCCATAGTTGGTTTAATTTCAGCTGGGACCTGAACCATAAGAAACTGAAAATCTATCTGCAATCTTGAGAGATCACATCACTTAAGAAGATAAAAATATTTTGATAGGGCATGCTGCTTTCCAATATGTGAGACTCCATGAATAGACATGTTACTTGGTCTCCTCTCCTCAGCAAAAATGCTAAATGGTGTCTTTATAGTGATCCTGGAGGTATTTTGGGTAGCTGTGTGTCTAAATCTCAAGAAGATCCTGGACTTCCAGACGGTGTCACCAGCATCTGTAAATTGGTTTGCCTCAGGAGCCAGCTACCTCTAAAGACAGGAAGCTCACGTGGCAGTTAGGAGGCTGTGAAATCCCTATGTTTGAGGCAGTAGCAGGTGGTCAAACAGCAGATTGCTTTGGAAAATTGCTCCAGATGAAGGAATTTGGATGCTATGTAGGTATGAAGATGAATATTACCATACCACCCAACCATTCTCTAGGCTCCAGTGCAGTAAGTAGCCAAAGGCCTTGCCAGAGATGAATAAACATGAGGGCAAGTAGGGAGTTTCCTTTGGCAAATCTACCTATATTCTCTATGATGCAAAATCAAAGTATCTTTATCAAAGATTATTTTATGGGAGAAGAAGTATAAATGCCAATATATTTTTAGGAATTTTATTAATCAACTTTGGATAAAGACAACCGGGAATAGTGTAGAGAAAGTTCAGAAACTCCCAAGAGTTACAAAAATGGTCTGATTACAGATGCAGACCTGTTAAAGTTACAGGTGTCTGTTTAGGCATTAAAGTACTTTTTATAATGTGTCTATTTGTACAACTGATTACCCTAAAATATAATGTTAAATAATATAAGAGCCATGATAAAAGTACAGGAAAAAGAAAGTATTTAAAATAGGTAGGTCAGAATTTCTGCACTATCTTTTTTCACAGTGAGTAATGCTTCATCTGCATATATAGATAAATACACTACCTGGAACTGTAGATGATGTAACATTATATTAGACCAGTGCTGTTCATCAATGACACAGATGAAGATTTGAGTGCGCCCTCAGCAAATTTGCAGATGACACCAACCTGAGTGGTGCAGTTGACACACCTGAAGGACAGGATGACATCCAGAGAGACTTGGATAAGCTTGAGAAGTGACCCCAGGGAATTTCATGAAGACCAACAAAGCCAAATGTAGGTCTTGTACATGGACTGGAGCAACCCCAGCTGTCAAAACAGTCTGGGGACTAAAGGGATTGAGAGCAGCCCTGCACAGAAGGACTTGGAGGCACTGGTGGATGTTAAACTGGACATGAGCAAACAGTGGCTCCTCTGGTTCAGGAAATACACAGACGTTATGGAGACAGACACAAAAATTATCAGAGAGCTGGAGCACGTGCTTTGTTGTGATAAACAGAGAGAATTGAATTGTTCAGCCTGAAGAAGAGAAAGCTCTGGAAACATCTTATAATGGCCATTCAGTATCAAAAGGGGACTTTTCAGAAAGGTGGAAACAGACCTTTTAATAAGGCCTGTTGCAACGGGACAAAGCTTTAAATTCAAAGAGAAGAGATTCAGAAGGTGGTGTGAGGAAGAAATTTTTTACAATGAGGGTGGTGAAAGTTGCACAAGTTGCCCAGAGAGCTAATGGATACCTCATCCCTGGAACATTCAAAGTCAGGCTATCTGGGGCTCTCAGTAACCTCAATTCATCCCTCTCTTGCAGAAGGTTTGAAGTTGATTAACTTTCAAACCATACTTTCCTATGATTTTATTACAGGATGGAAAGTAGAAACCTGTGCTTCAGGATTTTATACAGTATTTGGTTATTATTGTACTCATATCCTGTTAAAATATTTTCCTTTACTTTTGTGTAGCTAGCTCCTGTTGACCTCAGGATACTAAATGAAATGAGATGAAGACATTACCTTTTGTAGTACTGCCATGAAGTCAAGAAAAAATTAAATGTAGAACTTAGCTGGAAGCCAATTAAATCTTTGTCTCTTCCCTCAGGCTCTGCTTCATTATGAACAGAATGCCATTCAGGCAAATATCTCTAAATTATTGATTTGACTGAAATCAGTAGGATTTATGTTTAAACACATATTCAGTTCTAGTTTTGCCTTATTACTCTTTTAATCAGGCTAATATGATTCAAGAAAGCCTTCTGTGTATCAAAATTCTCGTGTGTATGGATCTGAAAAATCCAGGAACACATCTTCACAAATGAGTCTATCTTTTGCATATACAGGTGCGAGTGCAAAAAGATCTTTAATGTGATAAAATTCCAGGTCACTTCTCCTTCCTCTTATAGCACTCTGTGGTCATTGTTTGGCAAGATTCAATGTCTTAATGATTTCTTGAAGTAATGCTCCTTTTCAACAAGGTCAGTCATCTGATAAAAGAATTGAAATCATACTGCATTTATAAGCAGTATGAATAAGAATGTTTCAATAGTGCTTAAAAATATTTGTAGGTCGGTGACAATAAGGGTCTAAGGAATGGTTACTGAGAAATGAATGATCTGCAAAGAGAGAGAGGCTCCCTACTTCCTGTTAATGTCATGTGGGAGTTCAAGGTGTCCACATTTACTTTAGAATGTGCTCCTCACTGATG
Organism: Platysteira castanea; assembly: GCA_013397175.1. NCBI lineage: Eukaryota > Metazoa > Chordata > Aves > Passeriformes > Platysteira > Platysteira castanea. The sequence goes on from VYXC01004881.1 coordinate 13,483, forward strand.
ATCTCAACACCAGTAAAAAAATCTTAAATACATTCTACATTCAATAATGCAGAGTAGTGTTCCAATAGAGACCAGTCTGCTGAGTCTGGCTGTGTTTCTTCGCACAGCAAATATTGGTGTCATGCTATCAATTTGTCTGGTCTTTGTTATGGTTGTATATGTTCATGTCAGAGAATTGCTGGTAATGCTGGTCTCCTGCTCCAAGGCCTGGGTCAACTTGTAATTTAAAAAAGCACCATAAAGGAGGAAAAACTTCCCATCTGAGACATTGGTTAGGTTCCCTCATCTATTAACAAGAGTTTTCAGGCTCGACTGCTTAAGAGAAAAGCAATCAGGAAAAACATTCTAAGGATAAATGTGATTCCATCGCACATAGATAGAAAACCCTAGTGTTAAAAGATGAACAAACAAAACAAAACAATACAATCGTTCTGGAAAATAATGAGGCAATGAAATACCAAGTAAAATTTTTCTGCCAAAGGTAAATAATTTCTAAATAGAGCAGTTGTTAAATACTTATGAATATTGGAACCTTTAAAGAACACACATTATCAATTCAGTGTTCAGCTCTTAGAACTTCAAACAACTTGTATTAAAAGATCATTGTTTCTTACATGCGTTATGTGCAAAAAATTAACTTGTAGATATTGAGTTCTTCTGACTTTATTAATCAAGACTTATTGAAAATTCTCTTGGTGTTAATTTTCACGGCTTGGAATTCAAACTGTATTATCATCTGCCCTTTGGCATAATTCTATGACTGCAGTGATAGAAGGGTTTGTCAAACATAATGTTGCATGATACTCTTCTGTGTTTTCCTGGCTGACCACTGCAGTGACCTCCTTCAGGTAATGGAATCAAAACTATTAATAAAGTTCTGAGATTTATATAAATATATAAATTTTAGCAAAAAATAAAACGGAGAATGTTCTCAAGTTAGTGGAAGGTGTAACACACCTAGTATAACTACAGTCTAGCAGAGCTTGCATTTTGAAGAAAGCTTTTTCGAAAATGTTTTTTGGAATTCTCAGAAAGAAGGTTTTTATCGAAAAAAAGAATTAACCCCAAAATCTGTATTAACACATTTAACTGAGCCAATACATTATTACTAAGTGTTCATAATGAAAAAGTTACTTTTTAGAGGACATATCAGGAACTTTGAAATTGTTTTACCTGCTTACTGAACTGTAAGGTTCTGCATCCATGCCTGAGTAGTGACCTCTACCCCCTATTTTGATCAATGGCATATGACAGCAATAAGGATTAAAAAGTATTCCTGACAGCTGGAGGGATGTTCAGATGAGACAGTTAATATAAGATACAGTCTGTCTTTCTTTTCTCTGGACTGCTTCTGACATTAATTTAAAGCAGAATTGATGAATATTTACTATATTGCCTACTTGAAACATTGAAACAAAAATTAGACAGTAATAAAACAACAGAAGATGTGAAATTTGTGTGTGAATTTCTTCAACAACACCTCCTATGTAACCTGGCAATTTTTACAATTGTCAAGTGGGATTCAAAATGTGGCTGGTAGCTCTTTTTAATTCAAGGCACTGGAAACTGGTTTAAGGTTTCTTAATGATAACATAAATGGAACATGAATGGCATCTTTATCTGCATCAATGAAAAGTAAATAAATGTACTTGCAACAACAGGAGACTTGTAAGTGCTATAATATTTCCACTCTCTAAAAAAGGGAAACAAAAGCATCTACCATGATTGATACAATTTCTTGCTCTTTATGTGTGTTGTAAGCATGTCTACAGAAGGAGAAGATTTCAAGTACAAAATGAGTAATTACTTAAAAGAAGCCATTTTTGTTACCTAGATTGGTTTGACTTTTAAAAATATGTGTTGGGTTACCTTTTTAAAATTTTTTTAGTAACAGCCTTGGGGATAAAAAATCATTCTGGATGCACTCTGCATTTGAAACTATATTAGCATGAAAAGGATGAAGTTTCACTGAAGAATTAATGGAAGTACAGGTACAAGATCCACGGAACCAGTGGAATACGGTTCATATGTTAAGACACCATCGTTTCCATTGGTTGCAGTTGATCCTTATTTAGAAAATTTGTGGGAGCTGTGGACTGCTTTCCATGTTTAAATACCTGATTCTGTAGTGATGGTCAGTGAATTAGACAGGAGTTTGCTTTGCTGTGCCTGAGCCTAAGACACTCACTCAGAGTAGAGACTGTTCCACTTTTTCCTGCATGCCTACTCTTCTGCGGATAGGAGCAGACATTGGGAATAAGATTTCCTATTAGTTGACTAGGTTCAGAGAAATCAGACAGACTGGCTTCTCCTACTAGCCCCTCTGCTATACTTGTCAAGGGACTGACAGAATTGCTGGTGACCTGATGAAACTGGGGGTCAGGGATGGGGAAAAGTAAAGGATGGGGCTTCACACACTCCTGTGCATTTGCAGCATGCCAGCGTTTATCAAATGGCAGTATGTTAATTTTGCGGTCCAAGCAGATTCGGCAAGCAGGAAAGTTTACCTCAGCTGCTGCCTAGTAGCAGTACATGAAGCGTGGGTCTGAAGAAGCTGAGCTGCTCTCGAGATGAATGATTGAGCAATGCCTGTGTGAGGCAATGAGTACAGCAGGGAACCGAACCTGGGTTAATTGAAACAGGGTACCTGCGGTCTGAAGTAGATTAGCCATGAAGAGTGCAGGAGAATGTGAGGGTATAAAGGCTAGGGAATGTGTAGATAAGGCCTATTAATAGTGGTTGGTAGCCTGACAGCATGCTTAGATGAGTTACACTAGCTAGATAGATAGTACATGCTGGACACTCAGTAGAAGGCTGATAGTTGATAAGACTAAATGATAATATCATTTGGGAAAGAAGAAATGCATATAAGGAAAAACTGGATTTAAGTGTGATACAGTTTAAAGAGTGCAAGTGCATTAGTTATTGCACATGTGTGTCGTACTTGATTTTCAGTACGAGTATTGCTGTGTGTCATTGTCTCTTAAGAAATTCAAACACTGAAGCAGTCAATCTCACCATGAATTGAGCTTTGGGGCTAAGCATGTCTAGATGAATCAAGTCAGTTGGGATCAGAAGCATATTCTGGAGTAATCAAAACTAGCTGATTAATGAACATTCACACGCTGCATACTAGCAGCTCTATAAGCAGCAGCTAGTGTGCTTTAGCATTAGGCATCACAGTTCTGAGCTGCTGTTTGGATGAACTGAGGGAAACCCTTTTACTGTGAGGTGGTGATCCTTGCTAATGTAACAGTGTCCACTGAAAGCAAGGACACCCACTGGCAACTGTGACATTCACGAATACTTTGAGATAAAAAAGGACTAAATTAAATGGCAGAAAGGGAAATATTCTTGTGTGTGTACTTGATTTAGAGAAGCAAACTCTAAAGGATCCAGCATATACCACATCCAGAGACCTTTTCATCCATCAAAACAAGCCTCTGAAAAGAAAGGAAGCATGGTGTCCTACAAACTGTTAATCATATACAAAAGTAAAGAATCTATTGAAAAACACTTTTTAAAAAATTAATAGATGTGAAAGAAAAAGACACTTTTGGAAAAATTCAAGAAAGATATAACTTTGCAGAATTCAAGCAAGCTGCATTACAGTGAGAACCAGAAGTATAAGAATCTGTATGTATTCTTTGGGAACATGTGTTTTTTGTTCTAATTATATTCATGGGGAGATGACAACTTGTCTATACTTACACCAAATGATTTGGTCTATTGGCACCGATGTGGCAAGAAAAAGGTGAGGAAGCAAATATTCAGGGTCTGACAGTGAACCAAGAAAAAGATTTTCCTATTTTGTTAACTGCGCCTCTTAGATATAAAGTTAGACTTATATCTAACTTTAAGATAGATATCAGTTTCAGAAAATTTAAGGATGTCAAAAAACACTGTAGATTCTGCATAAAGATGAAAAATGTGAAATTGATAACAATATGGTTACAACCACATCACAATATGAAAGAGGAAGATCTGTAATGTGAGCAGAAGACATTACTACACAATGTTGGAGGGAATTTCTATTGAGACAGTTATCTAAAAGTATACCTATACAAAAAAGTATACCTAAAAATATATCTATAAAAGTTATCTAAATGTACATTTATGTGTGCTGTGTGCTGTGTGGGCAGAGAAGACTATCTTTTCTTATATTAGAAGACTAATATAAGAAAATTAGTCAGCTACCTACAGTCCATAAAATGAAACTCTTACGAATTGCCTTAATAATGTACTGAAATGCTGTCTATAATCTGCATCAGGTGTTCATGACCTGGGGCTGAATCTGCATGATCCTTCTGATACATGATGGGAAAATTGGTAGAGGCAAACCCTATGCAGAGGAGAAGCTTGGAATTATCTTTTCAGGCTTTAATAACAGGGAGCTTCTCTCAAGTGTCAACTCACATGGTATAATAATTCTGTGGTTTTACTTCATGGTATAGAGGGAAAAGAACTACATTGAATAAATGGCTAGCTGCTAGCAACTGATTAAAATAATATTTTTACCTCCTAAACAGCAAGAATTAATTGAGGCTAAGGGAAACTAAGTATTGTTAATCAAAACAGGAATTATGTCAGCCAGAGAAATGGGCATGGATATTTTTGCTAGACTTTCTTTGCAGAGACTTGCAATTCCTGTCATATAACTGGTTTACCCTCACAGTAATATATGTACTACTAGAATACTCTAAACAATTTTTAAAATAAAAGCTTATTTTACAAAGGAAATAAGAGAACTGAATTCTGTGAACCTAGTTAGGAAAATTCATTCCATTTCATTTTATCCAGTTAGATATTATTTAATAACTTCTGAGAAACTGATTTATAGGTCTACATTATTTCTATCAGTGGAATAATTCTCAAAACATGTTCTTTAGCTTAGAAGCTTAAGAACTTTCCCATGAAATAGCTCAAAATGCTTTTAGTGGATCTTCCTGTTTTTAATGGAGGAAGAGTGGAGTCACAATGAGAAATGATATGGGTATGATTAAGAGAGCATTTATTTTCTTATAATTCTAGTGCAGAATTAAGTGTATGAGTCTCTGTTAAACAGGAGGTCACATAACCTCCCTAAATATCCATTTATCCAGAAAAGAAATGGAGTTTTCACTTCTTTGCTGGGCAGAAGTACTCCTAGCCACCAATATAATTAAGTACATGCAAAGGTATAGCAAGTATTATTAATTTGAATTAGAATCTGTGAGATTTATAATCAAAAGCAGAGTAAGACATGGTTCATGAGCCACTTGAATGAGATTTTGGCAAAGGCTGTTTTAAAGAGGGCAAAGGTAAAAAAGATCGCAGAATGTTTAAGATTGGGAGGGACATAGGTCATTGACACAGTGGATTGTCTGGTCCAACCTCCCTGCTTAAGTAGGGTCTTCCTACAGCTCATGGCACAGAATTGCATCCAGACAGTTCCTGAATATCTGAAAATGATACATGGAAGTAATAGGACTAGTAAAATTCTCCCCAATTTCATGTAAAGTTGAAATATTGTTCAACTGAACTGCAGTGTGAAAATTACTCTAGAAAGTGGAAATAATTCAGAAGATATATTCCAGTTAAAAGCTTAAGATACTGAAAAAACTGTTATCTCTGTTACCATAAATATGATTCAGAACATCTCCATTTGAACCTAGGGATTTAGCTAATAGATTCTGTCCTTATGGAATAAAAAAACAAACTGTTCCCCTGGACAATAAAAAAAAAGTGTTATTTTATTCGATTTACAAAGCTCTTTGCTGCTCATGGCACTAAATCCCACTCTCTTTTTTGAGATAAAACTTACTGGATTCTACGGCAAACCTATTTTTATTTGAACTTACAACCTCTGGCACAGGAACTGCCTTCCTGTAATGCTTTGTTCTCACCTTTTGCCTTTTGTGAGATAAGAATCAGGAGAAATGCAAAGCAGGCTCCATAACTTTAAAGAATATGAAAAAGTTTATTACTAACAGAATTAAAAGTGAAAAGAAATAATAAGAAATTAAAACAAACCTCCTTTTTCTTCTAGCACCTCTCCTTTTTACCCAACTCACACAAAGGATAGCAAACTATGATTTTGGTCAGAAATTACAGTTCTTAAAAGTCTCTCCACTATTTCAGGAAAAAAAGGTTTTTGTGGCAGCCCAGAACACTCCTCGGGCTGTACAGGGGGGTCTGGAGCCCTGCCAGAC
>VYXC01004881.1:29170-42028 GCA_013397175.1 Platysteira castanea
TGCACCACAGGACTGCATGTGATGCAAAGTGATGCAACAGACCCAGAGTTTGCTGCAAGAGACTGTGTCAAACTGCTCCCACCCAGGGGAGGTACCTGAGCATTCCCACATGTCCTAAGTGTATATTAATTCATTGGATTCTTTGCTTTTTTGGGGGGGGACCATCACCACCAAGAAGACCAGCTGGAGAGGATCACTGGGACACTGGTGGGAGTGGTGATATTTTCCTTATTCTGTTTCTGTCACTCTCTTTCTGTCCCTCTTTTCTTTTTCTTTCTCTTCCTTCCTCTCTCTCTCATATATTTAATTACTAAAAAACCCCCATACTATTGACTTTGGCATATGGTCTCGTTTGCACCTTAATTCGTGCAGAGGCATTTCTAACAGTTTTAAAAAACACACTGTAACATCGACATGGAGAATGCTGACTTTTCAATTATTTATTGAAATGCTTTGCTTGAATTCAAGGCCTTGTTTTGGTGGTAGTTTAGAATAGATACAGCTGGCTCTGCACACATTATTTGTTGTAAAAATTCAGTTATGAAAGCTGAGTCTGGAATTTGGCTGCTACTGGTAAGAAGATACCATGGATTTTTTGTTTTGTTTTGCATTTTACTAGCCAGATAAGGTTATAAAACTCATTCAAGTTTCTTCCTATATCTTGCTATTACACAGAGATTGCTAGTTGTGATTCTGTTATCTCTGTGGTGACAATCAGATAACATCTGTTTTCTTACCATGTGTTTTTCTAGGAGTGTTACACGTTGTCAGCTAAAAAAACACAGCAAGCCAAACTTTCTTTTATATCATTGTCCTTGCTGTGGGGTTCAGCTGATGGAAACTGCTGATTGGACACTCTAGCATCATAAAGTAGGCATGGTCTACCTGTGAACAGCAGAAAACAAGAATACATAGCTGCTTGTCCAAAGAGATTTTATCTCTTCCTAAATGGGACAGCAGAAGGACGATGGAGGTAGACTGGGCCATTCACACTGGAACTTTATAAAGCTCTCTAAAATGTTTTTTTTTTCTGTCTTAATGGTGACATTCAGTGCCAGCAGCATGCAACCCTGTACAAATTTGTCACAACATGTAGAAAGGTAGAATTTGCCCCTTTTTAAAGTATGTTTAAATTTAATTTTAGCTCATTTTTCTGTAACAATCATTTAAGGACATCATAGTGTTTATTCTTTTGTTAGTTTGTGTGGTAGCTAGCAGGGGAAATTATTTTGCCTTTTCTAAAACTAGCATGGATGGGCAACTCAAGTAGAAAAGGGACACAAAGTTGTACATTTGGAGAGCAGTGGTCATTTAATGTCTTTGCCTTTATTTAAGAACTAAAGATTCTTGTCTGTTAGGATGATCCTAATAATGCAAAGCTTTTCTTTTCGCTTAAAAAAATTAATTAAAAAAAAATTCTTAAACTTTCATAGCATTGTGTGCATCTTCTTGTGCCTTTGCATTATAGTAGATTTTCTTCTGAGATCCTTAACTGCCAACAGACTTCAGAGGTGCCACTGGGAGAGGGAGCATTTTCTCTCCAGCTCTCCCCAAAGTACTGCTCTGTGCAGTACTTTTCTCAGTCATACAAGTCTGAGAGATTTTTTTTACTCTGAACTAGCTTTTTTTTTTTGAAGAACCCCATACTTGCTTTGGGAAGTGGGTTGGAGATCTTGGTGATAATGGTGAGCCTGAAGTTCTTATACTTACACAAGGAATACAAATTGTAGATGGGCTCTTCTAAGTGGAATATATCCTCTTTAGACAATCCAATATTTAGTGGTCCTAAGTGGAAGTTTGTTGCCTCTTCAAGCATCAGTGATCCCCCTCAGCAGACATGTTGCTCTGCAGTGCTCTGTGCAGTGCCACGCTGTACTGCACACATTACTTTGCCTTCAGGGTTGCACTCTGCTGCACATACCTCTTGATCTAGGATATGCTTGGCTGGATAACCATTAAGGAAGGTTTTCCACGTGGCACCCACTTGGCATTAATCCTGGTGCTGGTAGCATGCATTTGTCATGAAGTGAAGCAAAGTGTTTCCATATAAACATCATTTTGATCCAAATACAAAAGCTGAATAAAGTTGTTTATTGCTAAGAAAATTCTGTAAGAATTCAACCATGGTGCCCTCAGGCCTCACTATGAATAGCAGAGCTGTTCAGCATGTTGTGCCCTTACCAGAGGTCCATCCAATACTCTATCATCTCAGGTTTACCAACATCAGAATAGACGTAAAATTTTATAGTGTGCTATCAGTTGCTTTGGAAAGTTATAAAACCTTTCTGCACAGTGTTTTTCTTATTGGGATTCAGAAAGATTTCAAGTCCCATTGTGTAAAATAAAAAACCTTCTAGAAAGTGTCTTTTCTCCGTATCTCTCTCTTAGAATATTAAAGGTATGTCAAGTGAATTTCCATTGAAAAATACAAAAGAAAAGCAGCTATCTGAAAAAGTGGCAAAGAGAGGAAGAAAAGTTCTTATTAAAAATTAACTGAAGCATGGAAATTTTAAAGATTCTCTCCTGCTCATTCATCATCCTTCATTATACACTGGGATACTCTACTGACTAAAATCTTCCAAATCTCTACCCTAAAACTTTCCTCAGATTCCAATCTGTTCTCTTTTGTTGTTGTTGCAAGGTAACATTTTGAAGCTTAATATCAGCTGTAGATATCAGATATTCTCAGATTCTCAAGAGAGAACATGACATAGCTGCAGATATCTTTTCTGAAGAAATTTTTTCTGTCAGAAAAGTATTTTGACAAACATATGGAAGATAAAATAGGATAAAATTTTATCCAGAATGTCTGGAAACTTGCAATGCTAGTACATCTATTGTACATTACTGCCCAGCTCTTTAGTAGATAATCAGGATTATCTAATATATAAATGTAATTGATCAATTTATTCTGTTGATATGGAAAAAACTCCACCCAAACTTATCCCTTCCTGATTTTCCTGTTAATACTAGTTCATTTCAGAAGGCTTTGGGAGTGAAACTGCTAATTTTTTAATTAGCTAAGGTAAATAATTTCAGTGTTGACTACTTGAAAGTCTGAGACCTGGTTTACAATAGGAAAAAAAAGGTAGAAAAAATTTATAATTACAAAATTTGAAAGCATGTATAAACATAAGTGCTCTTTTATTTAAAGGGTAAACATATTTTTAATATAACATTAGGGAAAAATGACTGGTTTGGTCACACAAAGAGAAATTCCCTACACTGGCTGCAAAAGGCAACATTTCAAACATGAAAACTATGCATAACTGAGGTCTAGAGTGCTCTCACCTTTAAAGGGCTCAAGCATTCATTAATGTTTTTATATTTAGGATCTTGTTTTTCTGAATGCTTTATTTTTCCTTTTGACAGTACAGATGCAGTGATAGTGTCTGAAGTTTAACTTGAAGAGACTACCTACCTGTTTTGGTAATACTTATATAAGGAAGAAAAAAAGTGGATTGGATTATGAACATACAGGTTTTTTTTCAGATGTTGTGGTAATCCTAGAATTCCTTTGAATATGTGGGTCAAGGACAGTGTAGAAATTTTCAGTTGCAATTTCAAAATTTTTTTGGGTCTGGTAGAGATACAAAAGAGAGACTGATATATTGGAAAAGCAGCCTCTAAGAAGTATGTTTAAGACGAGATAGCCTGCCTGACCTTATGTACTACACAGATTTGGGAATAATTATGTTTTCCATCTGAGGTCTGGCAATTAGCTCATTCTCTGCCTGAAATGCTTTTCTGTAAAAAACTTAACAGCTTCTAGTAAGCGATAGATTTCTTGTATTTTCTCACCTTAAGAAATTTCATAAGGTTGACCTTGATTAGTGCATAATTTTATTCAAGAATCAAAATATCAGGATCATCAAACTATTTTAAAATTTATATTTTGGAATGAACTAATGATAACCCCCCACTGACACACAGATCTGTAGATGCTGTCAGTATACCTGGATACTTCAGCAAATTTTTTAGAGGAAATAAGACATTAAATATATTCTGATGGGTTTCTATATTCTTCCAGAGTTTAGAAAACACTACACATCTGATGAATGTCTTATATTCATGTTCCTCAGGTGGCCACAAATCTCTGATCTTCTCTCCCTTATGGCAGGGACCCTCTGTCCATGTCCTCAATCTGTCTACTTGAATGATAAGGGAAGAGAGGTTGCCAGTGAGGACTGAGGTGTTCAGTACCTCAGTTTTCTTATCTGTTGCCACCACTTTTCCAGCCTTGTTTATCAGTGAGGGTATGATTTCTTTGACCTTCCTTTCCTGCCTGGCATATTTGTAGAAAGATATAAAATGAATTTACAAAGGAATAACTGATGTGAAGCTCTTGGCCTGCGCATTTCTTTCAGGTGATGATAATCTAGGAAGAATGGTTTAATTTCCAGGGCTGAGGGTGATTTTTTTTAAGTGCTTAAAAAGAAACAGAGTAAAAAAAAGATATGTATCCAAAACTACTTGCCTTAAACTGCAAAAAAAATTTGCTGTGCTAAATATACAGGTCCATAAGTCTGTTTTTACCAGGTTGCTGGCAGGATTAGAGATAAGGAAGTGTCAGATCTGATATTGTGGAATTAAACATGGCCAGGATTTTGCCCTAGGTGTGATCTACCCTAAGAAATATTTTGGAAAGCATAAATGAGTTTGTTGGCCAGTCCTGTTCTTAAAAGGTTCCACCAGAGGGAGAGGCATCCAGCTGTTACAATTCATGGATCTTTGATACTACAATACAAAAAGTCTGACCTCAATGAAAACAAAGGCAGTAACTTCAAAAGAGTAAAATGAATCTTAAATCCAGCTGGAATATTCAGTGTTAGGAGATTTATGTCTATCTCTTCCCTGGGTATTGCTAGATCTTTATTTCTATACAAAATTCACCATCTCTAGCTCCACAATTACAGATTTCAGTGAAAGAGAAGGTGCAATTAAAAAGAGAACCATTTAAAATTACATACATAAGCCACACAATTTCTATAATGTTTTTAAATTTCTCACTTTTAATTACATTGAACTTAGTCCTCATATTAATCTTTAGAATTCATTGACCCAGTAATTGATGGTATTCAAAACCTGATAACCTGATAGAAAGGTAGGACGTATTTCCTATATATTTATAAGAAAATCCAGAGCCGTACTAAGTTTATGCTGATTGAAATCTGATGCAATTCTTTATCTAGTGCAGGCAGACAGGAACATAGTATTGAGGATTTCTCCATGTCTGCATATAGGAGAGTTCCTGCAACTTCCTAAATACCTGTTTAAAGATTCCAGTCTAGTCAATTCTAGCCAATCAATGAGTGCTTGAAGGGTTTTTCCTAAATTCATGTAATAGGAACTATTAGATACCCTAACCCTGATTTCTTTCAGTGTCTCTACTTTCAGGAGGGGATTGTTGGTTTTTTCCAGTTTAAAAACAAGTCAATTTATTTTGATTGGAAACCTCTTGTTTTCTATGTATTAAAACAGTTCAATTATACTTGAAAGGAAAATAAGTTAGTTACTTTCTGCACTGTTTCCATTTTATATGCTAAAGTGTATCTACATTAGACTTATGCTGCAGTGAAATGTAAAAACAAGTGTACCAAAAGTAAGTTAATTGATTCAGAGAGCAACAGCACTTTTGCTACTGTGGTTTGGTGCACAGCAGGGACTAATTTAACCTATTACCTGCAGCTAAAGTAATCTGCACTGAACTCCAAAGTTGACAGTCAGAGGGAAGGTACTGTAATTAAATACCCTGTGTTAATTTAAACTCTTTATAGAATTTGTCACAGAAAGAGTGACAAATTTTGAGACTATTCACTAATGAGCTTGTATACTGAAAGAGCAAATGCTCTCCTATAAATGAAAGATAAAATGTTTTCATGTGTTTTCAATAAAAAAATAATATTTGGAGCATGAAGCAGAGTTAGAAGACCTTTCTCTCTAGTCTGTGACATTTAGAACAACCTGGAACATCTGGTTAATTACTGAAATATTTGTGAAAAGCAGCTGTCCATAACAGGAAGAACAAACAACTTCAAGGATATTATCGTTTAAAAAGGTATTCAGACAAGTAAAAATCTATATTCTCTTAGGATCTATGTAAATTAAAAAAAAAAAAAAAGTCGCAGATTTCATGTCTTGGTCATGGTCATAATGATAGATTTCATGGGTTAACACTTTGAAAGAAAAAGAAAAGCATATATAAATCACATAAAAAAGGCATATCTGTGTTGATTAGCGAATTATTAGCAAGGATTATACAAGTTTTCTGAAGAATAAAAGTGAATACAAATTAATGTCTTCCAATTTGTGTTTTACTAATTCTTCACATCACTGCAACATCAATTATACTTACCATGCAATTGCACGTGACTACATACAGTAAAACAGGCTCCCAGCGGGTGCACATCTGTTGACTTCAGGGGAATTACTGTGTTGTGTCTCAGCAAAAGATATTCTGTACATTGTTTATCTTATGAATCAATGCAAAGTTTTTAAAATCAAAAAGAAACAACTGTTAACTCAGTCATTTGCTTATGCATTTGCTTCTTTATCTATTTGTCAGTAGGATGATTCTCAAATACCTGTTCATATCCCTTAAGTTAGAAAGTAATTGTGTTTTTCTGAAGTACAAGAAAGGTCTCCGAAATAATTTGTTTTATCAACATAATTTTACATCTATTCAGAACACTTTGTTTAACTTCCATTTCATGCTTAGTAAGTCTGCAGAATGAAATGATTTTATGCTAAGATGTTTGCTTTCCAAGTCTCTTTATCAGAATAATTAAAATAATTGTGTGATAATTTTCATTTTATAGTTTTTCATTCTGGAGGACCTCCAAGAATATCTCATTTTTTGGTAGTAGCAAATCAAACAAAAACATAAAGTGAAGAGAATATTTTAGCAATAATAGTTCATTATCTTCAAATAATATAGTTTTCTTAATCTTGTCCTCAGAGATGTAGCTAAAATACAAATAGCAAGTAATTAGTGTCTCAAACCTATGAAATTTTAGAAATGTCAGTTGAATCAATTTGTTTTATGCAGTACAATATAACTCCTGGTCTTTTCGAAGAAGAATGAAGACAGACATCTCAAGTGCTTGGACTGTTAACAGTTTTGTCATCTCTGCTGCTGGACACAAAGAATTGGTCAAAAATTCGTGGTCACCAAACAGGCTGCTTTTCCTCACATCTGCATGCCTTAATTAGGATCTTCAGACTCACAGTTATCACAGTGGACTGGCAGGAGGAAGAAAGAACCTCACTAGGCTATTGGAGAATTGCCTAATAGTAATAAAGAGCTATACTGGTGAAGCTCCTGCTTTTGAAAATCAATGAGAATGACAAAATAGCCAAGGCAATCTCAAGTGCTTTTTCAGTCCTCTGTACTTGAAAGTGTGTTAAGATCTGTCTGGCTTATGTTTCTGGTTTGCTCCAAACTGTTTTCTTCCAGAGGAAGTAAATGTCTGTGTACAATTTTCTGGAAAACATCATACCCATAACACACATCTTCCTATTTTTGTGCATTTGTGCTTATCAATCCAAAGTTTTCAGACAGTTTTCCTGTGTAAAATGGAAGGTCAGACAAATTGGAGCTATTGGTGACACTTCTGGTTATAAATATTCTCTTCCTCCCTGTTTTTGCTTTTAAAGACTGCTCTATTCCAGACAGAAACTGGATGAAATTCATTGTCCCTCCAGAGACTGATCCTTTTTCAGAAATGTCTTCTCTCTTGGAAAAGAATGATATCTTTTATGTATAAGTCAGGAGACAAGCATACATGTATCTCTTCTCACCTCTTATATATGATCATGAACTTTTCAATGACTCTTTTTTGTGACCTTTATTTCTAGGGTGATGTTTTCTCCTTTTCACATGTAGCTATCTTTACTCTGTTTTCATAATCAATGAAGAAGTCAAATAGGAAAAAATTGTCCTCAGCTCCCTAGGCAAAGGAAAATGTCATCTGTGTTGAGTTCTTCCTCCAGCAGGAAGTAAAAATCACAAGTTCAGACTGAGGAATATTAAAAGATTCAGTTTTAGGCCAGGTGATTTTCTAGGACTTTTCTGAATATGTCTTTGGCAACTATGTTTTCTCACCTAGAGGAATTTTAGTCCAACTTAACATCATTTGCCTCCTTGAGTTGTTCCTTATTTACAAAGATGCAAGATAGGCCTGTGTGGTCCACAACAATTTATCCATAATTTTTTTCCCTGTTTATTTTGTAAACTATTTTTAAGATGAATCATAAGTGCTGCAAACTCCACAGTTTTATTTATGAACCTGGTTGACATAGACAGCTCAGAGTTCTTTGGAAATAAAAAGTATTTCTAATTATTTCAATGAAATAATGAAAACTATTTCAAATTCAAATCAGAATGTTTGTAGACTAAAAAGGAAAAACAAAATCCTCAGGAAAGATTTTCTGCTTTTTCTCAACAGATTTACTTCTTCATTTCTTGCCCTTTCAGTTCAGTCTCAAACCTGCAAGGGGTCCATCACATAAATTCTTGGTTTTCTGTTTAAATATACAAATATACAAGCATTTGGTTTAGTTGCATGACCTTTGAAAATTTTAATGTTGCAAAAGATAGATTATTTTATATCAAGGACATTAAATTATTGCTGTTGCAATATTGCTTTTTTCTCCTTTGTCTTTAGCTATATTTGAATCTCTTAATTTGATTAATTGATGAGATGACAAGTAGACAAAGCAATGTGAGTTATCCTATGGATCCCTTTATTACTCTGTCTGGCTCTGCCTTGACAAGGAGGGAAAGAAAAAAGCATGAAGGGAAAGTTAAACACATCTTGTGCTAATGTAATGATGAACAACAGTGATACAGTTCCACTGTGGCACTTCTGGCAGGGGATAACAGTGCTAAGCAATGAAACAGAGAATGACATGAACAAGCAAGAGTATAATGAAAGGAGCATGTAAAGAAGATAAGGGAAATGATCCTATAAATTCAAAATTAAGTTCCTTCTTAAATTTCTGTAAAGGGAGAGCCCCATGGTGAATACCTGGCAGGACTTTAGCTTTTGCTATTCTCTTTTATCAAAAACTCTAAGGAGAGAGAAATTCACTCCTTTATGTTTTGAGGATTGACTCCAAGCCTTTACGTTTATTCATTTATTTGTTTTCCAAGTCAGATCTTTCATGATACTTTTATACAGTAGCATAAGCTGCAGCAGGGAATTCTGGCTGTTCAGTTTATTTTCTTTTCACAGCATTAATAAGCAGGACAGCTTCTTTTCTGCAGTCCAGATTCTTGCTGCTAAGTGTAAATTGGCAGAAAGGTTGCCTGTATTTGCTGGAAAAAATAAACAAAGCTGATAGCACGTTCCAGCTCTGCAGCCTCATATTTGTTTAGAATTTGTTCAACTATTACTTTCAATGGGGACTTGAATATCAGAGCTATTTATACAGGGATTTTCAGTGATCCGTTGAAAAGGTATGAATTCTGCAGTTCACCATTTGCTTCATTTGCAGAGCTGCTTCAGTCCAAATTATTTCATAGAGATGTCTGTTCCTCCTGCCCCCCTGCCCCAGTTCCTCTGTGAGACTAATGTATGCTTGCAGAGCTAAACATTTCGCTTTCTATCAGCAAAGTTCCTTATCCCATATTAGTACAGGAGACACAGAGCAGGGCCTTGTTAAGATGATTATCTGAGATCTACAGAATTTGCTTTGGGGGGCGAGATAAACTAACAAAAATGGAATTTTAGAAAATGCACTTGCACAACTCTTCATATCTCATCTGAGAGACATACAACACAGAAATGATAATCCTTTGAACATAGATCAATTTCCTCTCTTTTCTGTGAAGGGCCCCTCAGCTGTAGAAGCAATGACTTTGTAGCTCTGTGTTAATGGTGGGGAACACAATAATTTGGGGCAAAGCAGAATAAAGCTAAAAAAGTCACTGTTGGGTGGTTGATTTTTGGGGGGTGGGGGGTAGTTATTTGTTGTTACTGCTGGTTTTTGGTTTTGTTTGGGTTTTTTTTATCCCGTATAGGAAGAGGGGCTGAGGTGGGAGCAATTGGAAGGGGAGAAAGGGTTATTCAGTTGGTCTCACTGCTGTTTTGTCTGTCACCACCAGGCAAAACACCAGTTTGCACTTTGTCCTCAACACTGTATTCAAACATTTTACCATCTCCTCATTCTACATGTACTTGAATAACTGCTTGCTTTCAGATTTCCATTGGTTTGTGCCTTGTACAGTATATGGGGCTCCCAGAAGTAACTACTTGGGTTCTCGAGTATGTAGAACATTTGCAAAAACGCCAGTATTACCAACCTCTCTCTTTATGAAGTCCTGATGTTAGCAGAACATCCATTATTTGTTTAAGGCTGTTTTCAAAAGTATCTGTGAAAAGTCTGAAAGTGAACTTCTCTAGATACTGCTTTCCACAATTAACTTATTTGAGAACACTTTTTCTGGAGATTTTCAACTGTATGACTGTTCAAACTCATGCCTTAGGATGTTTTGCCTGGGTATTGAACCTGCAGAAACACAGTTCTTGAATTGTTCCAATCTTCCTGTTTTTCACTCCTGGGAGGTTGCTTTCTTTATGCCTTCATTCTCCATTAGTAAAATGTGGACACTTTCTCCACTTTCTACAAGCAAGATAAAGGAAAAACATTTAGTACTGAATTAATAATAAAAAAGACTAGTTATAGTAAAGCAGATTTTTTTTTCCTATACACAACTCCTTTTCACTAACTGGTCTGTATCTAATGTATCTGCACAGAAAAATTGCCAGTCTACCTCAGTAATTTAGAAAATCAGAATAATTTTGGATCCTATTTCTCTCATGAAATGTAGAATCGGTGTTCACATATATGAATGTCACATTTGGTGCTGGGCTGAGTATTTGCAACTGGCCATGTCAAACGAGGAGACATTGTAGGATGAAAAGTATAGAATTACAAAAGTAAGTTTTGCTTCATGCACATGAGGTGTCCTATTCGTATTGGGGTACCCCAAATGTGATTTTACACAGGTTTCTTACTTCAAATGTTCAGCTACAGTGTGATTTGACTAAACTCTAGCACCCATATTGCTCATTACTGATCACAGTAAAAATTTGCAGAGCAGTTGTATTTTTGTGCTATTCTTGCAGCTTGTCTATTTATCCAAACGCCCCAGGGATCAGTCTTGCAGAAGTGGTGTGTCTGTGATGCCAGATGCTGCTGGTAGGATGCTAGAGGGGCTAGGATGCTGGTGTTACCTCAGTTGTACAGGGGTATCCTTTGTCCTTCATGGACAGCTCTAAGCTTCCAAGAAGCAAAGTCCTTATTTCCAGGGTCAGGCTGCCTTTTAATTTGTTTTGCTTAAGTGTGAACAACACAAAAATCTCCTGTAAAATTTGACTAACTCATTACATTGCTGGATCTAATGTGAGCTAATATATATACTAACAAAGTTAATAAATTTTCTTAATATAAAGAGTGTTTGGGGGTATTAGGGAAGGGAACTTTAATAATGCTCTACAAAATACATCTCTAATGAAAAAGCAGAAATTTACCTGGGTAGATTGACATCTTTTTGGTTGAGATGGTCCGTCACTTGTCAGAGCTACGGCTACTGAATTTGTACCTGAAGAATATTTTTGCACCTTCCCTAAAAAACCCTGAAAAAGTCCACATTCCTCATTTCTGCTTGGCTTTGTACAAAATTAAAGTGATTTACACTAATGTTTAATTCAAAACCGAAGTACAAATATGATGAATAGAGCTTATAGAAAACATATCATGAGATGATTTACAGAAGCAGAAAATCTGTTAGAACATGGGGTAAAGTTTGCATCATTTGACACCAAAGTTTGTTTGTGCCAGAAAAGCATTACAGCAAATCAGCATCCAGCACTTTCTGGATGAAGAACTTCAGCAACTGCATTGTTGCATAACCACAAGGTGAGGGAAAGTAATACAAAGTGCCTGAGCTAGGACTAAATAGAATTACAGAGTTGGTGAAATTACACTCAAAACCCTAGCTAGTGTCTGAAGTCTGGAAACACACCTGGAAACCACGGAAAACTATCTTTTTGAGCTTCCTGAAACAATTAATTTCATGTTGAAATGCTAAGTCTACAAAAACTATACTTTCCAAATGACGTAATGTATTGAAAAGCATCCCTGTGAGATCTGTCCTGCATGGCTGGCTGTAGCAGAAGGTCCATGTAAGTGCATTGTTAAATATTGAAGTGTAGGGTGCCTTTTAATGCCCTCTTTAAAAGACAGCAAAAGAGAGGTTATGGAGAGCAGTTGTACATTAAAAGCCATAGGGTCCTTCCTTCTGAAAATGCTTGAGATGATGAAAACACTTTAAAAATACACAAGCAAGGGTTAGAAAGACCAGTCCAAAAGTCACATTCCCACCTGACAGAGACTGAAAATAGTTCATGTCTCAAACATTGATATAAAGTTTTAAAGAAACTAAAACCACAGAAACCTCCTTGAAGAACTTTGGACTGTAAGTCAAACTACTGAAGTTTGATAAAGGGAAAACCCATTCTTTCATCAACCTCAGGCCTGGGGAGAAACAAACAAGTAACCAAAGGAAAGAATGTGAGCCAAACCCAGCAGTCATGCTAAGATTCTTCCCTGGCTGAGTTTGTGGCTGGGGAGACCACAGCCCACAGAAGTCAGGTTTACACAGACTCCCCCCCTGAAATGAGGTAGGGGGGTGTTAAGATCCAATTATTACTATTATTAAGGTTCTTTGGAAATTCCTCTGCCTGAATTAAGGTGCAAACGTGACCATATGCCAAACCCAGTAAGAGTTTTATTTGATGGTAGATATGAGAGAGAGACAGAAAGAAAGAAAGAAGTAGAAAATAAGTGGGG
>VYXC01004881.1:49888-109554 GCA_013397175.1 Platysteira castanea
TTAGTGTTTTTAATTGAATTTTCTTAAATAATTAAATCTACTTATATTTACTTACTATTGAAAAAATATGTGGCATAATGTGGCTGTGCTGTATCTCCGAATATTGTGATCAGACAGGGAAGGAATGATAGGAATAAGTTTCCATATCTTTTGAAGCTTGGAAAATAAAAATAAGGCTGCTCCACAGGGAGCAGGGTTTATGGGCAATGAAGGGAACTTTACTGAGAAAATTAGAACCACCATCAGAGGAGACCCAAGTGTTCTGAGGTAAATTCAACTATGAAATAAATATTTACTTTAAACCTAACATAATTTTGTACTCTTTGAGCTAGGATTAGAACTAGTCATCTTTAGCCTCAGGACCTTATGCCTTGAACATTTGCAGAGATAGATTGCTGTTTCATCCTTTCCAGCTGAGGAGAATCAGTATTCAAAGGTATAAGGTTATTAATTTAGTCTATTTTAAAACATTTAACCTTGTTTATTGACGGCTTTTCCTTTATGAAGTGCATTCATTCTATAGACTCGTGCATTTAAACGGTGGCACATATGAAATACTGCGAAATGTCATGTCAAGTATTAAGTTATCATCTTCATCATCATCATAATCATCATCATCATCATCTAGTTGCTAATAATAGATTTCCACAAAACTGTTCATAACCTTTAAAATATAATTCTGGTTAAACATTAAAGTTTACTATTAAATTGCTTCAGATTATTTTCTTCAAAAATTCAATAAAAAGTGATAGATGTATATAATACTTTCTTTAGGAATTACAGAGTTAAAGTTTCAGAGAAGCTGAAGAAAAAAGAGCTAGCAGCTCTTAACAGGCCCTTGGTACTACTGTGGGAGAGCTGTAAATTTCCCCTGATTGATGCTGTGAGATTATTTGGGTTTTCGTCCTCTTTTTTTTTTTTTTTTTTTTTTTTAAGACTGCAAATCCCTGTAGCTTTGTCACGTTTAAAGCTCCCAGTTGATGCGTCATGTCTTCATTGACCAATGAAGATCACTCCAAAAATTTAAGAACGACTTTCCTAGTTCACTCAATGTGGAGTTCATATTCCCTGGTGATCTCAGATTTGAAAGATTTTTCTACATCTTTTTTTGGTGGCCCCCGAGGTGCATTACATCTTGTTTGAAAAATTAAATATGTCTGGGCTGGTATATATATCCTTTCTTATCAGAAAGCAGGAGTGATAAAATTACCTTGGAGAACTTTCAGTACAAGCTTTGCAAGATTTCAGAGATTTGAATTATTTTCTTTGCTGGCCATGACTGTCTCAAAATCTTGGAGAGAAGTACTATCTAAAGGCAGATAAGTCCTCAGTCATTTATATTCTCTCTCGAAAAATAAAATTATGTGGCAGCTGTTTCTACCATCTTCTCTTTGACCCTCATGTTAGAACAGAGGGTTGCACCTCTTTAGTTAAAATACAAGCACATTTATTTTTAAGCTAAACCAAATGCATTTCTGAGGTATTTGAGAGAGAGATTGAGAGTGAGACGGGAAGGGGAAGTGAGCTGAATAGCTCAGAAAGCTTTATTTTACTCAGAAAAATAGAAAGTGCCTTGGAAAAACACTAAATTTGTGGAAAAGTCTTTTAATAATCTGCTGCGTTAGTTCCTGAGGTGATAGATAGCTCTCGTGTACTTCTTGTGGACTCAGGGACTCTTTTATGTTTAGGGAAAAATTAGGCACACCTGCATCAACATTAGGAAAGTTTTGTACTACTTCTAGGAAAGGAAAAAACTGGTAACTTTTATCCTGTGTTAGCCCTTTGGTACCATTTGAACCTTGAAGATTGTACTGCAAATCCTATAAATGTACTGCGTGAACAGCACTCTTAATTGCGCTAGGTTTTTTGCAAACATTATAAACGATCATAAATAATTCTGCTAACATTTTTTTCTTTGAGAGTCGCATGAAAGGGAGACCACAAGGGCTGTTAGAACTGTTCCAGTGAGGAAGAATCTGAATTTACTTTTCATAATTTACTGAGCAACAACTATAGAAAAAGAAATAGTATGACTAAATCTTAATTATTTTAAATCACATAAGGCTCTTTAACAATAGCCTGTGACATACATGGATGAAGAATATACTATTCATGTGATAAATAAGTGTGATATACTCTAGGCATCAGTGAATGTAGCAATGCCATTTGAAAATTATATTCAATCCAAGAAACTTATACAAGAAAAAAAAAGCTCTTGTTGCCAGAAGATCTGGGGATTTTTTTTTTGTATATTGTAGATCGGGTATGTAATATAACACTAAATCTGTCTGTATATAATGAGCTATGGATTGCATTTTCTTATTAAGAGCCTGCATCGGATAGAAGGAAAGCACTTCCTACAGATCACTATAGTTCACATCTAGCTGTTTGCTCAGCACCCAAGATTTTATGGAGCCCTTGGTGAAAGCAACACATGAGATTTCATACATAAAGCTTTAAATAATTCCTCTAGGAACTGACTGAAGTAGTTTTGCAAAGGAAGTATAACCTATTTTATAGACATCGATTTATGTAAGCAGAGAAATGTGTGGTTTTGCATGACGAGTCCTTGTGAATGTTCAGTTATTTTCTATTCTTCAGAAGTTAGTTGCTGTCATCTACATATATTTGGCAAGAGTTTGTTCCAGATTATTTTCAGCCTATTGCCTATCATACTGACTTTTACTGTCTTACTAGACCCATCTGTTGCCATCTCTTGACCATACACTTCTTGTAGATTACTTAGTGCAATAGTGTTCCACCTCAGGATTGGGGTGTTGGCATGATGTGGTATTACAAGTACTCAATAGTAAAAACAACAGTAAATCACAATGGTAAAGAAATCATATTATAGATAAAAAAAGTTTATTAATAACAGAGGGTCATGGGATCCTAGAAATCAAGCTGGAAGGGGTCTGAGGCTCTTATCTATTCCAGCCTCCTGTTCTAAACAGTCGAGACATATTGGGCCTGACTTTTCAACATATCACCATTCTTACAAATAAATATCTTGTAGCTTCTGAAGTGGGAAATTTCAAATCCCCAAATAGGTTACCGTTTTAATAGACCAAAACGCCTCGAACATCTGAGGAAAAATTTCTGGTCTTTTTAAGAAAATGTCTATAATTATTAAAAAACAGCAATAGATTCAAATGTTGCGGTTTCTGCTCAAGTCAATAATTCTCCATGTGGTAGAAACACAAATAGTTGTATAGTATATATTATTCTTAAATTTAGAGATGTGCAAAAAGCACCACTTTTCCTGACATAATTGCTGTATGTTTAAAGGCAATTAAAAAAATAAAAAAAGATTTATTCAAAAAAGCATTTAAGAGCTTCATATATTCCAGGTATCTCAAACGGAAAACAAACGTTTCTTCTTGAGAGCATTTTTGCAAAATGCATTGTCTCATATGCACCTACATGTGTGTGTGCACACTCTCCCCTCTCACTCACTTATGTCTCAGCATTGCAGCTGATTCGTGCTTTTACTCCCATGTGTGACCTTTACAGTTGTGACAGTGATTAAAGTTTATCAAGTGCCTCTGGTGACTTGAACTGTCAGAAAGCAACAAGAGTGACTGATGCATTCTTTGGCCTTACCTTCTGGGGGAAAAATCCACCTCCTGAAACCATTTCCAAACCTAAGCTGTCAAAAGCTTACTTGGAAAATAAATCAAAAAGAGGAAGAGAAAAGAAAGAAAACCATGTGTTGAATAATTTTTTTTTTTTTTTCCACAGAAGAGGAGAAGAGAATGCAGCTTGGTAGGAGTTTATAAGCTGCCTGTTACACTAGAACCCCCTGCGTGATATGTCATTACACTGCATTTAGACAATTAAAGACAGTTGTTTCAATCTACTGTTTGGTAAACAGTCTGTAAAACAAACTTATAGGTTTAAGGATAAATATCACCTAATAAGCACACTAGCAAATACTGAATCTTACAGTTGTAACTGGCTGTTCTGTAGAATAGTTAACTGCAGGGGAAAATATATATTTCCCCAAACCTCAGTGTTTCAGCTCAGAATTCAAAATTGTCTCACTCCTAAGCCACAGTCAAATCTCCAATCAACTTGGTAGCTGGAGATTTGAACATGATTCCAAATGTTCCATCTAGGTGTTTCTTTATCTCTTTGAGTTTTTCACAGTGAACAAGCTTTTTATTCCTACAATT
This sequence comes from Platysteira castanea, assembly GCA_013397175.1. Lineage (NCBI taxonomy): Eukaryota > Metazoa > Chordata > Aves > Passeriformes > Platysteira > Platysteira castanea. Next base: position 54,064 of record VYXC01004881.1, read on the forward strand.
AAGAAGCTGAAACTGCAAAAACTTTTGCTTCCCAGCACTTAAAAGCTAGCATCTGCTCTCTCCCTCAGAGTGCCTCCTATGCTGTGTCAGTGTTTACTTTGACCCCATATTTGTTCCCCTTCATTTTCTGACCCATTATACTGCATGCATATAGAAAGGGTTTGTCTTCAGCCTGATTTCAGCAATAGAGATGCTTTGGGAAACCAGATAAAAGAACATTTGAAACTAATTTTAAAGCCCTGGGACTTAAAAAAAAGAAAAAGATTTTAATCAAAAACACTGTAATTTAAAATCTGTTTATGCCTTGTGCAAAGTAGTAATTCATACCCTAGAAGAATGTGGACATTTTTCTTTAATGGCCCAGAAAATGACCTGTGAAAGATGAGAAAACCTAAGTCTTAGGGATAGATGTTTAAAAGTGTGTACTTATGAGAATATTAAAAACAAACAGACAAAAGCTTCATTGCAAGAAACATTTGTAATTATGATGCAGGTTGCAGTGAATGCAGTAAAACATCTATGTGTGTATGCACAAACAAACAGACTTCAAGTCATTGTGGAAGAGATGAGACTCATTTCATTGAAAAGACCTGGAAATTAGGAAACGAAACCCTGTCATAGTCCAAAACATGTCTCTTAGGCTAGATATTAGGTCAGTGAGGAACAGATAGAGAGCATCTTTGAAAGGCAGAGCGTACATTGCCAGGAATGTAGAGACTTAGGAATTATATTGCAAATCAGGTGAGTTCCTAAATTAATGTACTTCCTATAACTCAGAATAACTAATGCCAAGTGCTTTAGTAGAGCTATGTCTACTAGGGAGAGCTGTGCCTGAAGCATGAAGGCTGATCTTTCCACATTTTTATTCTTACAAGGAAGGAGAAATTCTTTCTTATCATTAATTTAATGTCCAGATTTCTCCATGCCTCAGCTGATTAGAGGTTGAAGGAATGTTAAATAGAATTTTCTCTAGCTGCAGTTTCTGATTACTGAAGAATGTTTTATGAAGAATGCTGAAGGTTATTCTTTATGAGCTCTATGTTTGTGTTCTCTCCTTGCTCCTTACCTGGCATACAGAAACTGTCTTAAAAAAGGGCATTCATACTCCCTGAAAAAGGATGTTCAACATAGGACAGTAGCTGGAGTTTTAGAAGTGGTCTCAGTACATTATCTGAGATAGGATACCTTGGAAACCTTGGATCAGTTGTTTAGCTTGTCTGGGCCTCAGTATGCAATTTCCAAACTGAAGATAGTGTCATTGACACACAATACTTGGAAGAATATTATGAGACTCAGTTAATTAAATATTAAAGAATTTGCACCGTCATTTGTCACATGACCTAATTGATAATAAATGAATGCATATTTGTACAGGATACTAAGTACTCTACTCCTCCTTTGTAAGACCCCACCTACAGTGCTTTCTCCTGCTCTGGAGGCCTCAACAAAAGGAGGATGTGAACATGCCTGAGCAAGAGGAAGCCACAAAAATTATTAGAGGCTTGTGCACCTCACCTATTGAGACGAGCAGCCAGAGTAGAAGATGTTCAGCCTGGAGAAGAGAAAGCTCTGGGGAGACCTCATTGTGGCCTTCCAGTACTTAAAGGGAACTTTTAAAAAAGAGGGAGGATGACTTTTTACACAGGATAAGGGGGAACATTTTTAAAATGAACCAGGAGATGTATAGATTAGATTTAAGGAAAAGTTTCTTTACCCATAGATTAGTGAGGAGCTGGAAGAGGTTACCCAGAGAAACTGTTAATGTCCCATCCCTGGAAGTCTTGAAGGCCAGATTGGATGAGGCTCTGAGCAACCTCCTCTAGTGTGCATTTGTGTCCATGGCAGGTGGTTTGGAACCAGATGATCTTTCAAGATCCTTTCAACCCAAGTTGTTCTATGGTTCTATGATTCGTTATGCTAGGTGAAATTGCCAGAACAACAGAAAATTTTAGGAGAAAGATTTTGGTCAAAAAGGACACAAGAGTTGCATGACTACACATTCCTCTAAGATCTGCTTTGCAGATAGAAAGGCATATCAGCTTTTCGCCCAGTCAAACTCCTTTTCAGACCCATAGTGATAAGTTATCTCCATTTTTCATCCATTCATACACCAAGTTCCTGCTGACCCATTAGACTTCAGCCAAACTAACAACTACAAACATCCTTCTATATGAGGAATTAGGGTGAATATTTTACCTTCCCTGTGAATAGGACAAAAAAAAAGTTAGTACTGAGTAAAAAAAAGGGAAACTCAAATTACTTTGTCACTCTTAAATTAATATAGAGATAGCTATTTCATATACATGGAATATATATGACCATATATAAATGATATCTATTAAAAACTATCTAAAAACCACATAATTCATATAATTCATATGTATTCAAACCATATAATTCATATGTATTGCTATTACAAAGAACACATGTGAGGGTATTGAAGAGTGAAAGAGCAGATGAAATCAATAAAATTAAGAATTTCTGGATTTCTGGAAAAGCAGGGTATATGTACATGAAAAATGGAATAAATGGAAGATATAAAGCAAATATTTCAATTCACACCCCTGTGTATTATTTTATTCAGCTGAACACATTGAAGATTTATGAAGTGACAGATACTCATTTCTATCCCTGCTGGGGCAGACCTGCTAGGGGCCTGGACAAGACTGTGGTTCTTTGGGAGTCCTTGGTTTGGTTTACTACCTGTCGTCCAGTTCTTCAGGTTTGTGGACATGGACATTTGATAGGTTGGTGGCTGCTGTAAAGGGCATGGGATTAGCTGGTAGGATATATCATTTGGGATTTCCCAGTGTGTCTGTAGATGTGCAGAGTCGCTTTTACCACGCAGCTTAACAGACAGGAACCTCTGGACTCCTCAGTCAAGGGAGTTAAAGGCCATGACTTCCTCTTGGTCAGCTTCATTTCTATTCTGCTGAGTGTAAAATCAAAAGGGAGATGCTGGAAGACAGAGGAATATTAGCTAATGGTATTTCCATATTCAACAGAATATCTGTTTGAACTGGTGAAACTTGAGGCTGAAATAAACTGACATGGGAAAAGAGAGAAATCTTAAATATCAGTGTTGCAATCTTACTCTAAATATTCTTAGCTTCTTTAATGCTAGCTTTGAAAGAACATAGTTTAACATGTGTCCCATAAACAGCTAAAACAGAACGAAACAGTGAAAAAACCTCCTAGTTGATCTGATTGTACATTTGTGTTGTGTGTCCGATTATTGTTTGGGACCCAAGCGTTTTCCATGTATTTAGGCATAAACGTGAAAGATAGGAAAATAAAAAGGCTAAAAGTCAGAATACAGAACTTTGAACATCAGATGCAAATATATTGAGCAGTGCACAGCAAATGAAATCAGATCAGCTGCACTGACAATACAGAGACACTTTATGTTGCGTAATGTCCTATTGAAAGTACTAGAGAAGAAAAGAGAGCTTTGAAGCAATCCTTTGAATCCAGTTTGAAGGATATTGCTGTTGTGTCAGCTGAATGACAAGTGCAAAGCTATCTTCTATAGGAGTCAAATGCACAAGTGGGGCAAATCCAAAACATGTTTACAGCAAAAATTTGAGGGTTTTTGATGTTAGTTGTAATGATTAATGGGCACATTTGGAAGACTGCTTTAATTTAACTTTATGTTTCTTTGAGTTAAGTGAAGATAGTAAAGAAGGATATTTGGAAGACATAATGGATTGTATCGTTTCCGAATCAGACATTTTTCTAACTTGTGATCAGTGTTGTTGATATTGCAATGTTGAATATTTTAAAATAACTATCTATTTAATAACTGCTGATAAAAAAATTTGTTTGCTAAAGTCATGAAACTAAAGCTGTTTTGCTAATACTGTACCTGTTAGAGAAGGAATAGGATTAAATCTTTCAGAATTTCATCTATAGCCTGGTTTTTATGAAATACAGTTCGACATCTTTCCCTGTAAGCAAACTAGAACCACAGCTGGTTTCTTTACACATCTCTTGAAAATTAACCCAAACTTATGTCCTTCTGTAAGTAGCTGCCTTCATGTGCAGGGTGGCTTAGTTTTATCAATATGGTAAAACTTTTGTTTTCCATGCCAATGTTTCATAAACCACAAGGACACCAGTAATTACACAGCACAAAGGAGAGTATGATGAACAAGAGAGGCATAAACCAAGCAGCACGGAGTAACCTGGCTGATTGAAAATAACACATATCCTGGGGAACAATCAATAAAATTATGAAAGCATGAATGAAGTTAGGCTACAGGGCAAACAAAGTGGCTATACAGGTATGGGACATAGTTAGTTAAAGACGCATGTTTTGGACTTCAGGCAGCTCTTAAAAAGCTGCTTTATTGCATAGTCAAAGCGACAGCAGGCCAGGGTAAGTGCATACAGAGCTTTGCCTCACAGCTGGTCAGCTACAGCGTGTAGGCTTGGCCTCAAGCCTGAAGCCTGAGCTTGATACCTGAAGTTGATCACTGTTCAAATTACAAGACATTATATACTTTTCTTATTGCTGAGTATCTTAATACATGATAACTAAATCAGCACTACACACAATACCTATACATTTGCTCATAACTACTATCACTACCATACAATAGTCACTATTATCTACTCATAGAGGTAAGTTACAAATTAAGCTTGAAGGTAATTTTCAGTTTTCTTGAAGTGGTAAATTCCTGGATTTTTTGTTCTTTTTGCTATACTACATCTTGTTTACCCGTGGTATCTTACAGTTTGGTGAAAACATGTTCTTTATTTATTTATGCTCTTCTTGTAATTTATTTACTTGGTAGGAAACATGTTTTCTGTTTGTAGTCAAATAGACCCTTGGTTCTAGTCACAAAAGCTCCTTCCAACTTATTTTCAACCTTTGTCCTTTCAGTTTACCCAAGATCTTTGGTTTAGCAAAACTCAACATCAAAGTTGGCTTTCATCTCTATGTTATTCTCAGTTTTCACATTCAGAGATCTTCCTGCATATCTGTGAGACTTTCCTATCAGACTAAAATCCTCCCCAACATACAGGAAAATGTAAATTTGTAGATATGCTTTAAACTTAAAATTCAGACAAGATTAATGGAAATTTACCTTTATTACTGTGCCACATAGGCCTTGAGTATCACACTTTTTCAGTTAGATAGTATATTGACCTAACTTATATGAAAACAAATATACAAAATATTAAGCTAAAAACAAAGATGGGAAAAATGATTGTTTAACAACAGAAGACAGAAATTCTACTATTTGCCAGCAGTTAATTATACTTTTAAGCTAAATGATTGTGCTCTAACTACAATTCATTTTTATCTGTCTTTGTTCTGGCTTTGGGATTTCTATTATGGCTTTCAGTGCTAGGTCAAGAAGCTTACCTTAAATTAGCTCTTGCTGACCCTTATTGCTATGATCAGTTGAAATAGAGTTGGAAATTTATTGCCTGGGTCATGAACAGTTACATTAGAACTTTATCCATTTCATGGGGGTAAGGAGGGGAGAGATACCACAGCACTCTTCTTCAAATAATAGCCCTAAAAAAGCAATATTATGTACGTACATACTTTTTTATACCAGGATGGCTTGTCATCTCTGCACTAGAAGTAGGTAAAGGTATTGGTTCTCTGCTTGCAATTATATAGTTCATTCTGCCCATATTAAGAAACAGAAGAGGCGACTCATGCACCAAATAACAGAGCTCAGAACACAACCACAAGTATTGTTGATATTTTAAAATTTCTACATAGAAAAATTTCAGTCCTCCAAGAGGTGTGATTTCCTAGTATGCATAATAATGAAATGCAAATGTTTTGCCTATTCTAATTCAATGGTTCAGAGGAGTGAGAGAGCTATATGTTACTATCAATCTTCATAAGAGACATCAGTAAGAATAGGAGGCAAATTTCTGTCTTTGCCAACCAAGGCTATCTTGGGCCAATCCCTTCAATTTCCTTATATTACTAAACTGTGAAGTTGGCTTAGAACATTTAGGTGGTTTAAAAGATCACTGTGACTTATCTTAGTTTTGTTTTCCCAAAAAGAACCTATTTTGCTATGTATCCAAATCTGTCTGCTATTTGTGCAATTGTAAGTAATTCTTCCAATAACACTTCAGTTTATCTGGCCAGTTTACTCTGAATGTATGCTGCTTGCATCTGTACTGAAGGCAATTTAGCTGTTGGATGGCTTTGCTGGTGTTCTATGATTTGGATTTACTCATAACAGGTGCATACTGAGAACATTGCTTAATATTAGTATTTGCCTGTTACTGTACTTCTAAAAATTGAGCTTGCCTTCTGCACTTACAGATGTAGCCACAAGATTTAGGTTGCCTAGGCAAGTAAACAGAACAGTTCTGCAGTGCTTTACCTTTCAGAGATGGGGTTATCTGGTTTTTTAAATGTAGCTAAACTTTTACTTTTGACTTATTGGTCATAAAGTCAGAATTCATGAGCAGTTCTGACTAAGCTGTAGGTCTTTTACTGCATTTCATTTATCATTAACTACAAGGTGCAGGTACCATCAGCAAAGTCAATATCTTCTGGCATTCCAACCAAGCTCTTATCCTTACAATTCATATTTCTAGAACAGAAGACTCCTGGGAAAATGAAAAATTACCATGAGGACCATGATGTTAAGACCTACCTTTTTTAACTACAGTAGTGTACACTAAAAGAACTGATTCATTCACAGTACATTTGATATATTCTTCAAGATTCTAAAAAATATTGGCTTTTTAAATATAGGAATTAGGATTACCAGCAACTGGTGCTTCCTGAAAACTGATGAAATGCAAAAGGAGTGTTAACATGTTTTGTTTAATGATGGTGTATGAAGGTATCACATAAATAGGGAAAACTATCTCATCATGATCTGCTACTATTGGCACTGGGATTTTGATTCAGTTTACACTGTAAAGGAATTTCCTGGGAATGACAGGACAGAAGACAGCAGGGAATATGGCTACTCCAGTCATTACATTTAAAATCCCCTTCCAGGCATTGCAGAGATCACTGTTTTTGTTTCATTCTCCTCGCTTTAATTGCACCTTTCATATTTTGTGTTAAGATGTCTTGATGTTTAAGCCAGATAAACTTGCAGCCATTACTTTCCACCCCTATTTTTAATCTTCCTAACAATGGCTTTAAGTTTCCCAGACCAAACCTTCAATTTCTTATGTTATGTATAAGTACCATGTTCAGTTTAAGATTAAAAAGACTTGTTTTTCCATTTGCTCTCCAGGACATGGTGAAACTACTTTAACGTTAGTCTTCTGTCTCTGGGGCGCAAGTTTATATGACTTTTGAGGGCTTTCGCCTCCCTTTCCAGGACTATTGATAAATATAAACTTTCCTGCATAATTTTTTTTTTTTCTTTTTGGTGATGACCTTCCCCACCATTTTGGTGAATCATTTTTATGTCACTGTGCATTGTACACATCCAGTTTGTTACCAGACATATCAATACTTGTCTTTCTTAATGTCAGCTAACATACAAACAAATCTAAATCCATGAGCTTGCCAAGGAAGAAACAACTAAATAAGAGATATTTGAACGTCAGGTAATCAATAAACACTACAGAGTGCTTTGCAGAATATTCAGAAAGATTTCCTGTCCATGTCAGAAAACTGATATTTTTCCTTTGTGTAAAACGACCAGCATATTTCTAAGGAAGGCTGTTATGCATCAAGGCAGAATCAAGAGTTAAGAAATAGTATAATATTATAAAAATTGACCTAAAATGAATTAAAACTGGATAGTAGCCTTGCTGTGCATAGTCATAATCGCTTTATGTGAATATTCATTTATTCTGTGATTGAACTAGCATCACGGTATATCATGCAGTGTTTTTCTAAACAGTTTGGGTGCAAAATATTGTGGTAGATTGGACTTATTGTTTAACTAATTATTTTTTCAGAGCAATTCCATGTATCTGTTCCCTTGCATTTTTTATTGCTTCATCTGAATTTTGTTTTAAAATAAGGTATGTTAAAAGATATACTTGTGTCTAGAAAATGGTTAATCTGATATCATGAATGAATGTCCTATTTAGTACCAAATTCCTACGTCTATTTACTTTTACTTAATCAGGATTTCCTTTTTTCCCCCCCATTTCTTTCTGGATTGAAAACAAAATTCTATAGAAAAGCAATGAATCTAATTCACTCTAGGTTGTCATTTTATAGTTTTGGTGGTTTTTTTTTTAAGATCTTGGACAATTACTGAATATTTGCAAAAGCAGTTTCTTATTCCTAGATATTTATGACTTTTAGTAAAAAATTTATTCTTTTTATGTTTTATATTTGGCATCAGCTATTTATTTTGTATTTTTTGTTTAAAACTTTGTGCTTTTCTTGTCAGAAACTGAGACTACAGCATCAAAACAAGCTATCTGAATATAGCAGGAATAATTTATTTACAGTTTCTCTATCTATTTCTGTTGCATGAACTATATATTTACTAATTATGAAACATATCTAGAAATCAAAATGATTTGTAAATGAAAAAGAGACAATGTAAAAACAAACCTCCTTCCTGATTAATTCAGTTCTTTCTGCTTTTATTACACATGTTTTAAAAGACTATTTAATTTGAATTTAGATGCCTCGATGCACAAGTTAAGATACAATTTAAGAAACTTTAGAGGAAAAGTAAAGACACATTAGATTTAGGGACAGTGTTAGCTATAAGGAAAACATATATAAGACCAAGAACAGATACAGAGAGGTTTCATGCAAATGTCTTCCCCAAGAGATTAAAAACAATAGTTTTGGAAATATGTTTTAAAGAATATGGAACATATTTTGTTAAAATGTAAAAAAAAAAAAATCTGATATTAGAATTATTTCTTCAAAGCTAGATTTGCCTAAATATAGGATATATCTAAGAATTTTATTTCATAGTTTAGACTTCCACAACAGAATTATTATGAATTTATGGGAATAAAACCCCTATAAATATGAAACAGCCAAGCCATACTGTACCTGAGAACCAAACACTTTGCTAGATTAAGGTTACATTTAATCCACCTGTGTATACTTAAACAAAGTACTTCAAGTCTTCTAATTTAGATCGCACTTTTACTTTTCTTCAGTAAATGGTCTCCACAGAGGACAAAGTGGAAAGCTTGAGGTACATAGAAATATTGAATCATCTGTTGTTTGAGACGATAGATGACACAATGTAAGTTAGATCTTAATAAATTTCAAGCATGATAATGGGAATCAGAGATTTGTTATTTAATTAAAATTAGAATTTCTTGAAATATGAGTTATTTTGTATTTTAAAGTACTATGTAAGCATATTGCAAAGAATGTTCTTGTAAGAGCTGGGTGACTTTTATTTTTTAACATTCCATTAGTCATGTAAAATAAAAGATGTTTTTTTAAAAATTATTCATTGGGAAAAACAAAAGAACCTATGACTTCTTCTATGACAATCTGAGGTGGAAGACATGACAATGGTGACAAGAAAGAAGTATTATGAACTGCTTTTTCCTGCAAGATTCAGGCTGCTTTTTTTGTTGTTGCTGTTGGTGTTTTTTGGTTTGTTTCTTTTTCCACTTACAACTAAGGTTTTAAAAACTAGCATTTAACATGAATGGTTAATTTTAAGAGACTGTAAACAATAAGAATTACAATTCATACTGGAAGGATAGGTAGTAAACTACTCCACTGAAATGCAGTTTTGACTTGAAAATAGTGAAGGCAAATGTAAAATAAAGAGCTGCTAAAATAAAGAGCTGTAAAATAAAGAGCTGCTAGGGTTAGGGTTAGCATGTCAGAAAACATTCCCATAAATCTCCTTAGCTGGTGAAATTGATTTAGTTAGTATAAGACATGGAGATAAGAATCAGCTTCAAAATGTGTCTTAGACACGATGGCATAAACGACTTCCCTGCTCAACTTTTTAAATGCTTCCTCTGTTTATAGTGGAATCCATATCCAGAGTAAAATACCCAAGTGCCTGTCTTAGCCAGTCCCTGTTTAAGAGCTTTAGCATGCTGTTCTGAAACAATTTAGCATTCAGAGCGGGAGCTGTCTCATCATTGCAAATAAGAAATACTGAGTGTATGTTAATGATTGCCACTATCTGCATCCATTCAAAGTAATCCACCCTTGAAGATGTGTGCCAATTCTGCTTCCTTGAAGTGTGAAGCAGACAAATCAGCCCAATGGAAGAGCCTCAACAGGAGGGAACTATCTTGCCCAGACAGAGGCACGTCTGAGCATGTGAAGAGGTGATACTGTAGGCATTTGGAAAAGATAAGTTAAAACACGCAGCTGCTTATGGTGTTTACAAGGCCTTTATAGTTAGCCAAGAGGATCCTTGATTTGCAGGTATTTCAATTCCCACTGTAAGCATCTGAGTCTTTATGATCTGGCCGCAGGTTATTTTCAATGCTATTTACAGAAAGAACAGCAGAATGAAACTTGGTTTCTCTGCGGGGTATTGTATTAGTCCATCTACTTTAGCAGGAGAAAAACTGACATCTATCAAGTAATTATGCTATGCAAAAGATGCCATTCTCTCTGTCTCTCTTCTTCCCTCTCTGCACAGTTCTGTATGTGTGCAAGAAACAGAGACTGAAAAGGAGAGAAAATTGCCTCAAAGTAGCAACAGAACTCCTTTGAAATGCAAACGAAGATTATGGAGAGGTCTTATTAGTGATATATTCTTTTTCTTCAAACTCACAAATTTTGGAAGTTTCTGTTTTCAGAAAATATTTTCAGCTGTTAAAGGACAAAAAGACCTTGAACAAAGGAGTTCAAGGTTGGTTACAAGCCTTTCAATTCACTTTTTGCATACTCTATTAAATTCTATAGGAAGGTATAATAAATAATATTCTGAATGTGACTTTCAGATTGTAAGACTGATAACAGGAATGGCAAGTCACCCTGAGACTGTATCCCCAAGAGGCCACTTGCTTCCTTACTTCAGTTCCAATGTCCTTTTGTGCCTGATTAGGGCATCCGTTTTTGCTGATCAGTGTAAACTAGCTATGTACATTACCACCCCGAGGCAATATTTGAAATGCATATAGAACTGTAATCTTTGTCTGTTAGGTCTTTGTGTTTCTACCATAATGCATGGACATGGCAAAATGGGAAGATTTGTGTTATTTGGTTATATCTTAATTCATCTTTCATCTGTGAGCAGAACCCCCTGGAAAATCTAGAGCAAAGAATATAAACACAAAGGCAAGGTGAAAAAAAGAGGTGTTACCAAAAAGCACCAACTGTTGAAATAATTTACCAGCACTTCAAAAAATATTAGGAATGGAGCTGAAGTTATTCCTAAAATGTGTCTGCGGAGACACAATAAAGACGCTCTTACACCTGCCAGGTTCAGCAGAAAGGAGGAAAATGGATGGATTTATTTACATTATCTCATTCTTATACACATCCCAACTCCACAAGGGATTGGAGAGCATGTCACTTCCTTCTCAATCCCACTGGAGAAGAAAGGTGCTCATCAAAGTTCTCTTATCACAAAAGGAATGAAAACCAGAAAATACCGTTAAGTAAACATCGGCTATTATTTACATAAATCTGTGTGAAAAGAATCTGACTCCAAGGTTAAAAACAGAAGGCTTACAAAAACCCAGGGCAACACTAAAATACTTCCTTTGTTTCATTATTTAATTCTTATGCTTCCCTTCAAAAAATCCAGCTGCAGAGCCAATACTATAGTCTCCCTCTCTCCTCCTAACTTCATTCAAAGGTAAAATTAATGAAATTTCAAAATTCACCGTAAAATTCTGTCCAAGCTGTTAACTGCCAGCAAGAGATCTGAGATGTGAGATCATAAATGCATACTAAAGGCAAATATTCACAAAAATTAAAACTCATTGGCAACCACTGTTTCTTGTATCAGAAGTTTCTTTATGGAAGATACAAAGGATAAAAGACCTGCGGCTTTATCTAATTCAAAATAAATATTCAAAGCATATGTATGTTAGTTAATACAGTGCTCTAATGAACTGATTAGTAGTTATTTAAACTGAAACAAAGTAGCTTTTAATGGAAAACTAGGAATGTAAAATATGTGTTTAATGTAGGAGCTTTCCCTAACTGGGGAACAAATATTCAAAGCTCAGAGGGGCATAAAACAACCTGTACATCTGCCTGGAACTGCAGGACACCTGCTCTCCCACTGGGGTCCCCTCACCAGCCCACTCAGCCCTAAACCAGAGCCCAGAACCCTTCTGGGCAGGTGAAGAGTTCAGGGAGCTCCAGGGTAGCAGTAACAGCCCTGAACACTGGCAGCAGGGGACATTTCAGCACAATCTCAGTCACTTGCTGAAGGCTCTGACTTCTTGAAAAAAAGAGGGATCCTCAAAGAAAGTCACTGGGAACAGGAGCTGGGAGCCGGCAGCTGTAAGACCAGGAGCATGATGGTATTTAGGGCCTTAAACATGTGAATGGGCAGTAATAAACACCCCTGCAGATCACAGCAGAAAGCAGAGGCCACCACCAGGCATCTCATCATAGCAGGTCTGCTTTTGCTCCACCTATCCACACCTGGTACATGATGCTCAGCAAGCAGCTGAAGGAGACTGAGGCCCATCTGACTGCATAGCTGGTGGGAGAAGGCAGCTACATGACCACTGACCTTGTGCAGGTTGACCACCTACACAGCTGCAGTCTTCCCACCCTGCAACATCCCTCAGGGGAAAGGGACCCCAGCCAGGCAAAAGGCTAACCCTCTCCCCTGCACCCTGCTGAGCTCCCCAGCTCTGTGCCAGCTGGCAGAGATATCAAGATCATCCAAATAAAGACAGGTCTGCCAGCATTGTTCAGGATGTGTTTAGGCAGATTAATCTCTTTAAAGGACTGTGCAAGTAAAAGGCAACAACAGAGCTGTAAGAGGAGGAAATCCAGTCTGGCCTGGCTCTATTTGTTCCATAAACAGGCAAGAGGAGAACTGTGATCGTTGCAAAGAAGAAAGGTAGGGCATCTCTGGAGGGACTCTACACTGCCAGCTTTACTGACTGGCTCTGCTACAGAATTAGAAGCAAGATTTCAACCTAGCCATGGATTTGCTTTCATCTCTGAATGTCCTCTTTAAGTAGTCTCTGGAACACAGCTGCCAGCACTGTGAGCACCTGTTGCCATTGGCAACATTCTTCCCAGCACTGCCAGCACAGAGGAACCAGGAGCTGAGAAGTCGAGATTTTGCCACTCTCTACAAAGAAGCAGAGAGCTCCCAGTTGCATATCTGTGGGTGTGCAGGAATGCCAGGAACCGGCATGACAGTGTACACCAGAGTGACTAAAGAGGAGGCCAGCTCCCTAGTAAATGCTGTAGGTGTGCTTCTCTCTGTCTCTGTCCAAGCACACTGGACATCAGTGGTGCAGAAACTTGAACTGTGGAGGATGGTAAATGAGCAGCCTCACAAATTCCAACACAGGCTCTCTTGTATCTCTTGTATCACCCTTCTCCTGTGTGAAGGGGTGATGCAGAATGCTGTCACGATGGCTTAGGTCAAAGCATTCACCCACATGGATATGGGAGCAGGACTGCTCAAGCATGCCCTGGCAAAAGTCCACTTGGAATTATTTTAAAATACTCATTCCAAAAGGTCTTTTAGAAGTTGTTTCCTCAGGGTGCTGTTAGTTGGGTGGAAGATGGCTCACTGCCACTGTGAGAGTGAGCCTCTCACTCACTGACCCTGCGTGTTGGCTGTAGAACTATGTCCCAGACCCCTCAGTATTCCTTGCTGAGGACCTGATGGAAGACTGAAGCAAAAGAACTGTCCCACTGATGCTGGAAAAGCTCCAGCACTACCAGGGTCACGGCATCCTCACGGTTTCTGCACAAGGAGGCAACTACTGCCCCACATCACCCCAGAGTCTATAAAGGAGAGATGGAAGAGGAAGGCACTAAAAGAAAATCTCCCAGCGTCTCCAGCTCTGTGCACATTCCTGTCCCGGGGCAGGGAAAACCACAGTCTTAACAGTCTGGTTTATATCAACAGGACTCCACAGTGCTTGCAGGGCGGGGATTTTTACTTCAGGTGACACACAAACTCAAACCAACCCTGAACAACCCTGAAGATTGAAGGAAACTGCTCTCCTACAACAGTAATAAGGACATGACTGTAACAAGCAGCAACAGCCAAGCCAAGTGACTGTGCAGCTGAATTATCATGGCACCAGCTGAACATTCTTGCTGAAGTCTATAGGGCAGTCTGGCTTGAAGACAAACAAGATGAAAGAATGACAGAAAGGGAAGGGGGGCAAGTAATGAGAGATACCTTTACTCAACTTAGTTTCCTGGAATGTTGGTTCTGAATATAAAGAAGTTTACTTCGCTATGTAAACATTCATTTCCCTCTAGTAGGACCAGCAAATTCCCCCAGGACTGAAAATGCCCCTGTGCTACATTTTGACATAACTTATGCGCTGTTTGATAAGTGAAAAGATAGCAGAAGCTACTTTAATTGGAAGCAAAAACACACCTGGTGATATGAATGCAAACAACAACAACACCTGGAACTACTACATCTGTGGCAGGACACATAAAACAGGGGTAAAGGAGCTAATGGCAGGAACACCAGGGAAAATCACGGTACTGTCTCAATCTCCTTGGCCCCACAACCCGCAGGGACGGATTTCATGTGAGGAGCATTTTGACAGTGTTTGGAAAGAGAAGCACCTGACAGCTGGGAGTATTTATTGTTCTTTCCTCCCCATGCTGGAGGGCACATTGTCCCTTTGTAGGGCATAGGAATGGCATCATGGACAGTTGGCTGCTTTCTTCGGAGAATCCAGGAAGATGCGCTCACCTTCCAAGAAATCATGGTCCTGAGAAGAGAGGGATGGAAGGGATGGGTATTAGAGTGACCCAGAAACAGGGGCACTGTCCAGGATGATGCCCATGACTGAGGCAAGTGTCCCAAACCAACCCTCATGCAAGGAGCAGTAGGCTGGCACTCATCTGTGGTACCCTTTGGGGTGCATGGGGGCCCCTCTGAAGCCCATAACCTCCTCATACTCTGAGGGGGATCTACAAAGTCTCCAAGAGCATCTCTGCCTGGGCAAGGGCACAACAGGGAGGCAGGGGCTGATAGAAGAGGATGGGGGCATCATAAACCCAGAGGTGGGCAGAGCTGGCTTCTCCCACCCAGAAATGGGGTGGGAGAGGCACAACCCCAGCCAGCTAAGGATGTTATCCATGAATGTGAGATAAGCTGTGAGGTGCCACCCATCCTTGCTTCTGCTGCTCCTCCTCTAACTGCCCACGGAACTGCAGCCCTGGCCCAGAGGCTCCAGAGGAGAAAGTTCTTTGTGAAGGAATAGAACCTGTATGCCACAGAGAAAAGGGGTTATACCTACAAGGCATTTACATGATTCTCCAGGGAGACTGGACAGTTATTTGGAAGAGAAATGTGGATGGGAAATGAAATTCAGAAGTATTGGAAAATCCAAGAGTAAGAAAAGCTCAAAGTGGGTAGAGTACTTGTGAGGGGAATTATATATATGTGCACTTTTTCACTCCTGAAGGAGACACTATTATCAGTGCTGAAAGTCAGATATTGGACTAGTTAGACCCTTTTCTGATTCAGTTTTATGTTCTTACAAGGTAAGAAGGGAGGAAAAAGAAGGGTCCCAATAAATGAAGGAAATTATGCTAAGTATTATCATCTCCTTAGGTGTGTAGGAGGACAGAGGAACTGAAATGTAGCTGAGAACTAGCACTGTGGTGACAAGCCTTAACAGTGAGGACAAAAAGTTCGAACTTTCCTCCTAAAAGAAACCAGGAACTGGCTGTAAAAGAAGGACTAACTCACTGTGTGTGGCAAGAAAATAATATGCTTTTTATAGCAGCATGTTTGATGCATTGAAAAAGAACAAATTAGGATGCAGAGGAGGATTGCTCTATCACACACGAGGGAATAATTTTTTGTAAGAGAATATGTAGACCTTGAGGTGAGCTCCTACGAGTCATGCTTCTTCCTCTTAAGGATTCTAGACTGTGAAATCCAAGAGGTACTTCTTGTGTTACCTGGGAACACAATGTTTTTTTACTCTGGCTTCATAATCAAATTAGGTCCCACTATATTTTCATTGAATACTAGAATTATGACCCATAATGCAGGTGAAATTATACCTGCAGGCTTCTTTCTGATTAAGAGAATAGGAAATACACAGAGAAATCTTTTATTGAAAAATTAAAAAATGTAAAATGACCATGATATACTTTGGCTTTGACCTTTCACATTCCTTGATTTGAGAGTTTTGTTCATCAAGACTTCTACTACACAAGAGGAACTAGAAATAATGGGGAGTGCCAGTAAGAAAGAGTTGGAGAAAAAATGTGAACAGCCTCTTCTTCCATCACTAGACATCATGGAAGAAAGCCTGACACTCCTCTCTTTGCACCTTCCTTTCAGGTTCCTTGTTGAGGTTCCCCCTGAGCCTGCTGTTTAGCCCCTGAGCTAAACAGTCCCAGCTCTCTCAGCCTTTCCTCACAGGAGGTGTGCTCCAGTCCCTTCATCATCTTGGTGGTCCTTTGTTGGAAGCTTTTCAGTATGCCTGCACCTCCTTTGCTGGGGAGCGCAGCCCTGAACGCCGTGCTCCAGGTCGGGCCTCACCAGTGCTGAGTAAAATGGAATGATTCCTTCTCTTGACCTGCTGGCAACTCGTCTCCTAGTGCAGCTGAGGGCACTGCTTGCCTACTTTTCGGCAAGGGCATGTGGCCGACTTGTGTTAATTTTGGTGCCCACAGAGGCTCCCAGATTCTTTGCTGCCAAGCTGCTTCCCAGCTTGCGCTGGTGCTTGGGGTTGTACCTCCCCAGGTGCAGGACTTTGCAATTCGATTTACTGAACTTCACGAGGTTCCTGTCAGCCTTTCTACAGCCTCTCCAGGTCCCTCTGGATGGCAACACGATCCTCTAGTGCATCAGTCACTTCCCCCAGTGACTCCAGTTGGACACCTCAACTCTTTTGCCTCTCTTTACCTGAAAACTTACCCTTTTTTTACACAAGAAAATATACTTATTGCTAAAGAAATAATACAATGTGTAGTCTGCTCAGTAAGACTAGCAATTCCTTCACTGGCAGCTGAAACTTGAAACTGAGAAGTAAACTAGAATACTGTTGTCTGAAGTTACCATAAACTGAAAAATTCCTCTTGATTAGATGTTTCTAACCTTTGACATTTTCTTTAATGCAGGAACAATTTTCCTCTGGATTGACAGATCCCAGATCTCATTACATTTGGAGATCATTTGCAGTATCCTGAATTTCCAGCAAATTAGTGTTGCTTGCCAATCATTGATCAGACTCTACAATATTCAGTGCTGTTGTGTCAGAATAAGATAAAGCTGAAGATGGGTACTGTCAGCCAGCTCTGAAATATATAACTGGAATAAGCTCAAGAGTGTTGGCCAAAAAGGCTGTGACTTGAAGGTCTTCAGGGAAAACATGAATAAGTATTCATCTTATCTTCTCAACCCAAAAATTTGTTAAACGTGCATGAGAGAAGCAGTAAAACACTTAAGTCTCATTTAGTCAAATGTATGTTGTTCAGCTCTTTTTATTTATGTTTTTAGTCCTATTCAAGCTTACCTATATGGTTCCATTTATAGTTCTAAGAATAGAGTAATAAATGGTAAAAATAGAAAGTGGATATATACTATTACTTCATTAGATATATACTATTACCTCACTTGATCTTAAGATTAATTCATTCTCCTTTGTAGATAGCTAATGTTATACAGTACTTGCCCTTCATGTCTGCAATGCTTCACCAAGCGAAGGTAGTAGTGAGGTTGCGTATTAGATCACCTTTTATCCTATTCACAATCTTGTAGACCATTCTCTTTCTGATTAATCTCTCTGCAAGGTTTTCAGCAATTGGTCATATAAAAAAAAATACCATTAATTCAATTTTATAGGTCTTTTAAAGGTGGAAGCAAAGAGAAGGCCCAGTGATATTTCATCAGCCAGTCTCCCACTGGTTTGATTGCTTGAGAATGGCCACCTCAGGTTTTCATGAACTCAATATGAAAGAATATGAAAGAACTGGAAGAATAAGACACACACTGTTACAATGGGAACTTAGTAGCAGAAAAAAAAAATTTTTTTTTTTAAACTAACTCTGTAAGTTTTCTCTGTCTTTTGTACAAAGCTGGTTTTGCCAAACCACGCACAAAAGCTCAAATTATTAATTCCATGACACGCATTACTTTTGAGGAAAATGTACTTAAAAGGAGCCTTTTATTGTTGTTATCCAGGGTTCTTTTCAGTCTATGACAGAGGATTATAAAAGGATAAACAGGGCTGCTAAAGAGATGATAATTCCTTACCCAAAAATTGATAACAGAAAGTGACTACTTGTCACTTCCCATGGTATCAGATAATTCTTGGTTTATTGGCCTATGGCTCAGCAAATGATTCCTGTGGCTGCAGGATGCACAAGTCTATGTCTACATGTATGTGAAGCTGGTTGATATGATGCCCAAATGCCAAAACATGTGACAATGTATTGAATGCCTTCCTGACTCATTTAGTCCTGGGACATGTAATCCATTCCCGTGATAGGTGCCAAATGAATTCAGAATGCTGTGTGGTACTACAAATAAATTTTTTCCTAGCTCTAATGAAGTGAGTTTATGTAAAACTTTGAAGATTCTTGCCAATATTTTTTGTCCTTTTTATTGGATAATAAAAATAATACAAATTCTAGTTTGAGGATTTAATTAATACAGGAGATATTTGACTGTGGAGCTGGTTAAATTATTACACTGCAGCACGGACTATATAGGTGATAGACTAAAGTAATGATTAGCAGTCCTGTGGAGAGAATTTATTTGGAGGCCAGAGGTGCAGAAGATGGATTGAAGAAGAACATTGTTCACGTGTCAGAAAAACTAATTGGGAAGTCTGGCAGAAGAGAAAGGATGAATTGTTGGCCAATTAACTAAAGGAAGGAGAGAGGGGTATTGACAGGGAAGGAGAAGGTAGAGCAAAAGAGAGGAGGATTTTTGAGTTGTTGGATCCCAGAGTAACTGGCAAAGACGTGGTCAAATAACAGGGTCATGACCTAAAGGGTTATCTGGCCTGTGTGTGGACAGAGATCATGACTGTAGCTCCATAGGGTTCCATAATACACAAAGACACAGAGACTTTGTATATTTCTGTACTTTATTGCAGATTACCACAAATACTACAAAAAAAAATAACTCTAGCATGTAAACTACCGTAAAAATCACCAGTGGCGGGTATATTTATGATTAATAAAGTGCCNGAGGCCAGCCATAACAAAAGGTGATAATCTGTTCCTAGAGGGATGATTTAACTATGCCAGAGGTGGAAAAACAAACCTAAAGAGAAGAGGGGGACCAATAAGATAACAGGCAGGGTCTCACCTCAAAAAGGGTTGTGTCAAGGAGTCTGGAGCCAGTCAGGCATCACTGAAGGGAGTCCATGATCTCTTAGAAAGTTTGTGTGGGATTCAATAGGCTTAAAAAGAGTACATACAACATAAGAAGATTTCAGAGACACAGGCTCCATTTTTGATAAAAATTACATCCCTTTTATAACTTAGACATAGCAGGTCATAGGGTACCACATCTTTAAACCACAAATAGGTACCTGTTAGTTTTGGATTTTCATCTGTAACAGCCAATGATGATGATGTTTTTGGTTCTTTCAAACCCATTTTATTTTTCCAGACATTACCACTTTTTCATATACAAGTTGCTGTTAATGTCTCTTGGTTTTGCACTTAGTCTTGATGGCTGAGATAACTCTGCTTCCTAGGTACGGCAGCCGTACTTTGAAGAGGCCAGCTGCACTTTTCAAGGATGTTTTTGATTCCAAACCCTAATTTCCAGGTTCAAAGCTCCCAGGCTGGGGCAATTACTCTGTCAGTACTTTTCAGTTGACATTTTCTTCCACTCACTGATTTTTCTCTTCTAAGAATGAACACATCAGATGGCAGTGGGGCTGGGAGATTTCACTGGCCCTTGGGCAGATTTTTTTGTGCTCACAAGCAGTGCCTCGTCCTTGCCAATGCCCTGCCACTCCTCCTTATTCCTGGTTTTTTATACAGCATGGAAACAGAAACTGGGTGTCTGTTCCAGCTGCAAGCTTATAGAGCTATTTGGAAATAAAGGGANTACAGCACCAGTCAGTAGCAGAGCAGCAGTAAATACAGCAACATCTAATACAACAGCAGCAGCCAGCTAGGAGTATACTGCTAGAAGTAGTAGCATACAGGTAGTGTACAAATAGATGTATAGTATACAACTAGGTATATACTAGGCACATACTGTTGCAGATATACAAGCATATCATAAGATTATCAACAGTATGACACCAGATATACTTATGATAAGTTACTTATATGGACATATACACACGCATATAGATATATATATATAAATATCAAGTGAATTATACAGATTTCAGAAGAGGCCAGCCATAACAAAAGGTGATAATCTGTTCCTAGAGGGATGATTTAACTATGCCAGAGGTGGAAAAACAAACCTAAAGAGAAGAGGGGGACCAATAAGATAACAGGCAGGGTCTCACCTCAAAAAGGGTTGTGTCAAGGAGTCTGGAGCCAGTCAGGCATCACTGAAGGGAGTCCATGATCTCTTAGAAAGTTTGTGTGGGATTCAATAGGCTTAAAAAGAGTACATACAACATAAGAAGATTTCAGAGACACAGGCTCCATTTTTGATAAAAATTACATCCCTTTTATAACTTAGACATAGCAGGTCATAGGGTACCACATCTTTAAACCACAAATAGGTACCTGTTAGTTTTGGATTTTCATCTGTAACAGCCAATGATGATGATGTTTTTGGTTCTTTCAAACCCATTTTATTTTTCCAGACATTACCACTTTTTCATATACAAGTTGCTGTTAATGTCTCTTGGTTTTGCACTTAGTCTTGATGGCTGAGATAACTCTGCTTCCTAGGTACGGCAGCCGTACTTTGAAGAGGCCAGCTGCACTTTTCAAGGATGTTTTTGATTCCAAACCCTAATTTCCAGGTTCAAAGCTCCCAGGCTGGGGCAATTACTCTGTCAGTACTTTTCAGTTGACATTTTCTTCCACTCACTGATTTTTCTCTTCTAAGAATGAACACATCAGATGGCAGTGGGGCTGGGAGATTTCACTGGCCCTTGGGCAGATTTTTTTGTGCTCACAAGCAGTGCCTCGTCCTTGCCAATGCCCTGCCACTCCTCCTTATTCCTGGTTTTTTATACAGCATGGAAACAGAAACTGGGTGTCTGTTCCAGCTGCAAGCTTATAGAGCTATTTGGAAATAAAGGGAACAGCATGGGTAGGAGGCATTAGAGAAAAGAAGGATCTTCTTTAAGCTCACTGGCCCTTTACTATTCTGCATCTCTTCTTCACTGCCTGTGATAGAATGTCAAGAGAGACACTAGAAAAAGCAGGAGGAGAAGTCAACAGTGAGTGAAATCACAGGTTTTGTCTCTCCCACCTTTGGGGAACAAATAAGACTGGAAAGATGTAAAAACAATCCAGAGTCCCAACTTTTGTCACCCTTGCCCTAGGCCAATGAAATTTAATGTGATTTAGTTAAAAGCTCATTTGCATGTGAAAGCAATTTGGTTAGAATGAAAATCTGAAAAGGAAAGAATATGAAGACAAGACAGGCCAGACAGGCATAATGAATACAAAGTTACACATATGGTTTAGCTCCAAAAACATTTATAAGGTAATCTATTAAAAAAGTAGGCTTTCCACAAGTATACACTCCCAGAGAGAAAAGAAAACCCTGTTTGATTCAGGCATGGCTGTACTTTTCAGTATTCTTTTTTTTGTGACCAGCATTGGCCAGAATTTTTAAAGTAGAGATGCTTGTCCTGTTAGCACAATATCAGTGTCAATTATGTCTGTATGAGGTAACAAAAATTCAGATTTCACACTGAATTTGTGTTCTGTGGCAGACATCACCCTGTTGAGGACTTGCAAAATGGCCCATAAAACTTAAAAGGTGGAATTCTGGAGCTAGTGAAATCATTGGTTCAGACCCAATATAAAGTAAAATTTAAAACAAAAAATTAAAATGTTTCTTGTGCTTTCTGTGTAGAAGGAAAAAGAAATTGAGAAATGCATGAAGAGTTCTGAATATCAAATATAATTGAGACATTTTATCTTAGTTCACAAATAAAAAAAGTGAAATTTGATTAATGAATTATTTATTTTTAAAAATTCGTCAAGTTCAAATTCAGAGCCAGCTGAATTTTTCTATACAAATTAAGGGAGAATAGTCAACAGTTATTTATAATTTAAGGATTTTTTTTAAAAGTTTGATACCATTTCTTACTGTCTCTTTATTTTGTCCTCTGTCTCCTCACAATTATTTTCATCAGCAGACACCATGCAACCTTGCCTCTGGCCATGAGCACAGAAATCAGTGCCAATGTATTATTTAGAGAGGTAGATCAAGTCTTCTTAGTGTGGGTAGAAAAAAGGTACAAAGTACCATCTTTTGCCTTCAGAAAGAAAGGCCTGAATGCTGAGCATGAATCAAATGAACTTTAAAATGAGATGAAACTTTATCCATTCTGATTCCCTAGTCACAATTAAAAAACCCAAAACAACAAAACCCCACTCCTCTCCTAGAAAGATGAAAAGTGTTTTATTTAAAAAGCAGACTGTATGTTGAAGTGGAGATGAGATTGTCTTACCTTTTAAGCATATTAACAAGTTTTAAAATATTCACATTTCCTCTGACCTCTGAATAAACAAAATGAACAATCCGGCCAGCTCCTCTTCACTACATTTCAGAGTGTTAATACAAAGGAACTAAGGTGCACTTGATGTGTGAAAATGATGAATAACAATAGAATACATCTGCCAAATGTGATAAAAAGGTTAAAGTCAAGTTCACCACAGAAGTAGTTTTGATGGGTGTCAAATAATTACATCCTTCTCTTTTTCTGTGGTGTACACATAACATCCAAAATAGCCTACATTAAAAAATTAAGATTTTAGGGTCAAATACTCAAGAGCAGGGTAGCTTCCTGAGAGAAAGTCCCCATAAACCTTAAAAATGCCACTTGAGCAAATGTTTTATGACATAGTTTGTAATTAGAAATTACTTTTTTAATAAGAAGCTTCTGGCTTTGGGGCGTAAATAAGCCAATATCAGGAGAGAGTTCTCCTGTCTGCTACAATAGCATGCAGAGACATATGAGCCACCAGCTCCACTCCTGTGGAGCTTTCAGAGAGAGGGACCCTTTCACAGTGTCCAGATCCTTCAGCTCTTTCTGTCATTTCCCCTTTCCTTTTCCCTCTCCTCCTCTTTTGAGCGAAAAGAGAAAAGGTGTGTTTCCTGTCTGTTTCTGCTTGTTACCTTGATCTTGACTGTGTTTTTAATCACTTTTGCTCCCGCTTTTTTTTTCTTTTCTCTCCAGGGCTTCCTGTCAGTTTTCTCTCCCTTCTTTTCTATTTGTATTTACATTCACACTGCTTTTAACCCAACTTCCCTTTTTGCTGCTGTCAACCTCTGTCTCATCCACATTATCATTTTTCTCTCTGTCTTTACCTTCATTGCTGTATGATGTTTTGCCCAGTTTATGTGGTTGCCTTGGGGGTAAAGTTGTCACTGTATTGTACAGTTCCTGCCTGGCTGAAAACCAAAAAAATGTGCTACATGTGTATCTACAGTTTATGTGCATGAAGGTGATAACAGCGTGAAGAAATGTCACTGTGCAGCAGAGTCACTTATGGCAATGCAGGAAGAAAAGCTCTCTTTGCATTAAGATACATCAAGTTGCCCAAAGCATCAAGAGCCCTACACAGGTTGCATCAAATGTGCCACAGTGCACATTCCCCCTCTGCAGGAAGGAGAGTCAGGTAGGGAGTGTGGTCTCTTATTTTCCCACAGTGCCTCCATTCTTAGTAAAGCAGTCTCTTGTAACATCACTGCTGTCTGCAGTGAAACTTTCCTGTCAGGTAGACAGATAATTTTTAAGAAACACTAGTAGCTCCTGAGATTTTATCCCATGGTGATTTCAGATATGCTTTTGCACTTCTTTATGTATCTTCATTTATCATGGGTATCTGGTTTAATTATTAGCTCTTTTGCTTACAGTTCTCTGAAAATGTTGTTTGCCAGGTGAATTCAGTGGCTTCCTAATACTAGCCTGTAATTTGTTGCTGCAAAATCTTGACAAAAGTCCACGTCAAACCCTTTTTTTTCAAAAGACAACTCATAGGAGCCCCTGTAGTGAAAGTTTCCCATAAGATTTTTAAATTTCTACTGCAGTGAAAACTGGTGAAAATCCAGGCTAGTTCTGCACTGTAAGGTTGCCATGTCAAGTTTGCCCTTACTGGCAGTGATAAAAAGAGATACCTTCATTTTAGTGTTTGTTTCCCAGATATAAACTTCAAAACTATGTGCAAAACTTTAGGGTAGGCCAGTGTTATTTTGTTCGCATGTAATGAATTCACATGGCTGTTTTTTGGCTTCAAAAGCTCTATAACTTGTATGCATCTCTTCACTATGCTTTCATACCCATGTAGTTTTCGAAGAGTCTTCAGTGACGCTGTAGAAACCTATTTTTCTCCTTACCGACTCTTCTTCTCTTATTGGAGGTTCTTCTAAAAAGGAAAATCTCTCTAAGCTACCAGTTCAATTTTGTGACCGACTGTTGTACAGCATGTTCATTAGACATCTCTGCATTGTATCATTCCTAGATGACTACTGTGGACATGAAGTTTATCTTGCCAACAAGCTCTTTTAAGTCTCCCTTGCCTGTGCTAGAAAGGTGAGTATTTTGCTAGATCCCCCAATACTCTTGCTGTATTAGCTTGTTGTGTTAACATCTTGCTGTATTAAATAACACCTGTGGTTTAGTTTAGTCCAAGAACTTCAGCTTCTTTTTTTCCTAATTTTCTGTGTTTATTTATGTTTCTTTATTTATTTATGTCTGCTTAGAAACATCTATTGTTTTTTCCTTCACAAGTAAAGTTCAGTGGACTTTACTGCCTTCTATCCAGTTAAATAATGGTTATATTTTCCTGTGACTTACCTTGGACATTACCTGAAGAAACTATTCCTCAAAAGAAATGTTGAAAGTCTGAAAATGCAAACTTTGTTTTTCCGTTTCATTGTCCAGAACTCTACTGATTCAGGAAATCTAGAAAAACACTTGGCATAGAAAATGTGTTCCAGAATTTTCTACTCATTGATGGTAGAAACACTTTTTACTTTCCACACCTTTATTTAGCAATAGTTTAACATACTAGAAGCCAAAGCTTCATTCTTTTTTCTTAGTTGCTTTCTTCCTTTGCTTTCACTAGAGTGACCAACTAGCTTAAAAGACTTTTCTTCTTTTTCTGCTTGCTCTGTAATTCCCAGAAAAGAAAACCTATGCAAGTTCTCTTTTATCCCCCTTCCTTAGGTCAAAAGAATATTCATGGGGGCAGAAATTGGGCCCCTTTAGTTCTATTCTATACTTTATTGACAGTTTTGCTTCTTCTGAGAGCAATTACTCTTTGAACTCTTCCACAGCTGAAGAATCTGTTCTACCAGTGCGAACTAGCTCTTGCAAAAACATGTGGACATGACATATTTGAATCCAGTAATTGGTACTTTTTTCTCAGTGCTGTTATAAATTGAATATCTGCTCTTTCTCAAGCATTTGACACAGAATCCCTTCAGAAGGACAAGCCTCTGAGCCTTGAGTTTCATCTGTTTCTTTCCTACAGCTAATTTTTTTTTGTTTTGTTTTGTTTGGTTGGGTTTTTTTAGTACTAGTTCACCACTACAAACATACTACATTCACCGTGCCAAACTTGCTACAATCCTTGTTCTGCTTCACCACTTCTTGTAGCTTTTTTGAAGAATTTTTTGGAACTAATAGTGTTCTTGTTATCTGATTTGTCCATGCTCTGCCTGCTCTGCCTGCTCTGCTGGGGTTTGCAAAATTAGATACATTTCACTGCAGTCCTTTCATCTTTCTCCAAATACTGTATTGTAGTAGTGTTTTCTAGTATTGTACTGCTGGTCGTTCATGTGCAGATCCATGTACTGCTCTTTTGTGAATTCTGTTTCTGAGCACTCTGTGATTTTTGCCTCTCATACATTTTCTTGTACTATTTGAATTCTCTAGAGTTACGCTTACTAAGCGATAGCCTGGAAGAGGTGAGGTCTTTGAATGGCTTATTCTGGGCAGTTTGCCAAATTTAATTCTGTATCTTCTAGGAGCCACACTTGGGCTATTTTGTCTTAGATACAAACCAGGCTCATGTTTTTTATCTGGGACTTGGCTCTGTAAAATTGCCACACTGATTCTTTGGCCTCAGATGATTCATAGTCTTCTCTGCTCTGTGTAGTGTTTCCTTCTTCATCAGACTGCAGTGTTTCCTAAGAGTCGTTCAAACTTTCTCCATTTATCCCTATATTTCTGGGACCCAATTCAAAGGAATTAGAAATTCCTCCATGACTCCAGTCAGGGTCTGTTTTCTTTCCCCAGTTTATTGTATTTTTTAGTCCAAGAAACATGCAGTGAACACAAAGCCTGAAAAGCAAGCGAGAGCTCGTCCCACTGGAAGTCTGTTCTGTCTTTGTGTAGTGTGAAACACCACACTGAATCTGTTTGTCTCCTGGCCTAATTAAAGATAAATATTCTTCATTGTACTCTTTCTGCTTTTTGGCCTAATGTCTAGGGACAGATTGGCTGTGGTAGATGAATCCATGCCAATTTCCTGGAAAGCTGGAAAAGAATAATCACAGTAATTTCTGGAGATACTTGCAGTATCATGGAACATGAAAGTATGGAGTAGACCAAACAACAGTTTTTGTACTTAGAGCAGTCACCTCCCTACCTACAATGGTTAGAAAATAATTTATGAACAGTATATGTAAATGTATTTTTCAGAAATTCTTCAGATGTTGACATTTTTACCACATACGACTTTCAAATAATGTTGACTTCGCCAAATATTGTTGTAATTCATGTTAACAACAAAACGCACTTTCCTGGATTTGTTTTGTCTATACTACTGCCAATCTCACCATATTTCAACCTATTACATAAAACTCTGCATTTAATCCATGTGGTGCGTCGCTGTTACAGTTGGGGATGGTGAGAAAAGCGGCATGAACTCCAGGATGAGAAAGAGCCGTTTATTAAGAAAAAAATGCCCCTTACAGAACCAGAGTCGCCAGAGTAGGGCATTGTAATTGGCTGTTTTGATGAACGCCTCTCATAACCATTGGTTAACAAGCTGCAAAAAACAAGATGTCCAAAACACCAGGTGCAAGGTCTGTTTATTCAAAACTTCTCCCGGTTCCCAGCTCCGTATTGTGAGAAAGCAGGGCTTTCTCATAAACACCAGCTGGGAGCTGGAAAATTCCTTTCTGACTGAGCTGTCAGGATCCACAGTGGTGGGTTGCTGGATGCCAGAACTGCTCTAGCACTCCCGTCTGCAAGTGGACAGGAGAGAAAATATAATGAAAGGCCCATGACTTAAGATAAGAACACGGAGGACCCACTCCTGCTTACCAACCATGGTCAAAACAGACTTGACTTGGTGAAATTAATTTAATTTATTATCAAACAGAATCAGAGCAGGATAATAAGAAGTAAAACACATCTTAAAAACACCTTCCCCCCTCCCCTTCCCTCCTTCCCAGGCTGTACCTCCCCTGTGCTAGAGGCACAGGAAGATGGGAACGGGGCTTATGGTCAGTTCATCACATGTTGTTTCTGCTGCTGCTCAGGGAGAGGAGTTCTTTCACTGTTCCAGTGTGGGGTCCCTCTCACAGAAGACTGTTCTCCATGAGCTTCTCCAGTGTGAGTCCCTCACATGGGCTACAGTTCTTCATGTACTGCTCCAGCCTGGCTCCCTTTCCACAGTGTGCAGTCCTTCACGAAAGCCTGCTCCAGCTTAGGACCCCACAAGGTCACAACTCCTACCACGAAATCTGCTCCAGTGTGAGCTCCTCTCTCCACTGGTCTGCAGCTCCCTGCCAGGAGCCTGTTCCAGCATGGACTTTTCATGGGTTCAGAGCCTTCTTTTCAGGCATCCACCTGCTCTGGTGTGGGGCTCCTCCATGAGCTGCAGGTGGATCTCTGCATTCCCCACTGACCTCCATGCACTTCAGGGGCACAGCTGCTTCACCATGGTCTGCACCATGGGCTGCAGAGAAATCTCAGCACAGGCTCCTGGAGCACCCTTTCCTCTCCTTTTCCATTGCCCTTGGTATCTGCAGAGTTGTTCCGTCATGTATTCTCACTCCTCTGAGCATTATTACATCTCTGCTATAACTTTTCTTCCTTAATTACAGAGGCTTTGCTACGTTGTCTGATTGGTAGTCTCAGCCTTGGCCAGTAGCAGGTCCACTTTGGAGATGGCTGTCCCTGCTGAACATGGGGGAAGGTTCTACCAGCTTCTCACAAAAGCTACCCCTGTAACCCACCCCCTGCTACCAAATCCTGGTCACATAAACCCAATACAATTGAAAAAACTACTGAAAGTGCCAACTATAATTACTAGAGTTCATGTTCGCACAAATTAAATTCCCCCATTATTATACAGCCAGAAATGGTACAATGACATTCATGTAAATCCTACTAAAATTTGCCTTCAAGAAAACAGAAAATAGGGGGGAATTAATTCAAAAAGTTCAAATTTTGTAATAATCTAACCTGATGAAAATGCAGGTTAAAAACTATCACAGAAACCTGAAGAATCACAGATCCATAAAAGTCTGATGAAATAAGTAGTATGAATACTCTCCCTTTCTGAGTGACCTAATAGTGGGCTATTAGGAAATAAGATTTGTAATGAGAGGTGTAAGAGAAGGAAAAAGAGAGAGAAAAAACACAGAGTTAATAGATTAACTACAGTAGAAAATGGGTTTTCTCCTTTTCCCTCTCGATCCTTTGATTAATGATACAAATGAAAAAACTTTTTTTTTATGAACTAGAACTTCTGTTGGAAAGTGTTCTATATCTGCAGCTGTAAACTATTCTGGTTACTTATATTATGATAATTTTAGTAATTAGAATGGTTTGGGTTTTTTCCCCATCAAACTTGCTTATCTGTGCTGATGGATTTTAAAACTGTGATGTGCATGATTCTTCCTTATTATACATGATGCATTATTTTTAATAAGAAACACCAAACCAAGGCACACATGGGTGTTATATTTAGTATTCTTGAAGCAGAAAATCCATTGTATGTGTAGTAGGTTGAAACTGAGTTGATGGACATGTTCCCAAGCCAATGGCGCTTTTGAGATTTGCATATTTAAACAGCGTGCCAGGGTGGGAATTTCTCTTCTTTGTTCCAGCTTCCAGCGCTGGGGGGAGGCTCCAGCCCCATCCCAGGCCCAGGCCGGGCCCCCTTTCCCCCTCCCCTCCCCGCATAGTGGCACAGACCCTGGCTCGCTGCAGGGAAACCATCCTGGAGCCACAGCTGTTAAAGAGCAGCCGTGACCTGCTGCACAGCTAAAGCCACCCAGCATGGCTTCTGGGGACTGCGGGCCTCCCCTCTCCTCCACAGGGCCCGCACGGCCCCACGCAGAGCCAGCGCAGGCCGGCAGAGCCTCCTCTCTGCAGCCAGCATGGCTCAAGCTGCATTGAAAGGAACATCATACGCAGCCGACGAGGACACCTTTTCTTCCAAGTCAGTGAGCAAGAAAAGTAAAGCAGGTCACATGAGGGAGAAGAACATGGCGGCTCCAAGGTCAGNATTATACATGATGCATTATTTTTAATAAGAAACACCAAACCAAGGCACACATGGGTGTTATATTTAGTATTCTTGAAGCAGAAAATCCATTGTATGTGTAGTAGGTTGAAACTGAGTTGATGGACATGTTCCCAAGCCAATGGCGCTTTTGAGATTTGCATATTTAAACAGCGTGCCAGGGTGGGAATTTCTCTTCTTTGTTCCAGCTTCCAGGGCTGGGGGGAGGCTCCAGCCCCATCCCAGGCCCAGGCCGGGCCCCCTTTCCCCCTCCCCTCCCCGCATAGTGGCACAGACCCTGGCTCGCTGCAGGGAAACCATCCTGGAGCCACAGCTGTTAAAGAGCAGCCGTGACCTGNCTCTTGGGAGAGATGTTTTTTTACTTCAGCAAATTGTATTTACTGGGAAAATTGCTGAGTTGAGAAGAATTCCACTAAATAGCAGAAGAAACCCTTTTCCTTAAGCATAAGAAAGAGACTTTTAAGAACTGTAACACTGACCCATAAAATCCCGTGTTTTGTTAACCTTTGTGAAAGAGGGTAAGAAAGAGGGGATGCTAGAAGAAACGGGAGTTTGCTTTAATTTATTATTTCTTCTTTTACTTTTAATTCTGTTAGCAATTAACTTTCTTTATACTGCAGCTGTTTAAGTCTGAACCTGCTTTGCCTTTTAGTTTTCCTGTTTTCCTCAATAATCTTTAATTTTCCCCTTATGCAAATAGATTTTGTGTGCTTGACATTTAAACCTGCATCAAACATGACAACCTGCCACTCCTGATTATGGCAAATAATACTACTTGGTTGTCTCTAATAATGCATTATTTGACACTTTCTATCACGCACATATTCCTCAAAGTTCAGGAACTTTTATGTTAGGACAACACCTGTTATGGACAGAACAAAAATACTGAAAATATTAAATAATGTAATTATGTAAGTAAATATCTTGCCATTATCTGGTGTCTGGTCTATAGCACTTCATTTGAAAGGAGATATTCTAGATGTGGTGAAATTAAGGTCAGATAAAATCATGGGGGTAGTGGAGAAATATTAATTTAAAAAGTGAAAAAGGGGATTCTTTTCCTCTTGAGAATCAAATCCCAATCCCTAAAGGACAGAAAACCAGCCAAAAATAATGGCTGTAAAAGAGCTGGGAAACGATATCCCTCTTTCTTTCTTATTATGTGTTATAAATAGATATAGGGAGTTGGCTTTTGTAATTGAGAGGTTGATAAGTTTGTGGGTTTCTGTATATGTTAATAAGGGCATTAATTGGGGTAACAAGTTTCGTTGTAATGGAAGTTAATGTGTTGTATTGTATTATCAGAAGTTTGTCATAGAGGTTTCTGGACTTTGCTAAAAGGGGAGTGGTATGGGTGCTAATCATGGATAGCATAAGGGGAGCAAGAGGCAAACCCTGCTGGATCATCCCAACCCAATCAGATGGCCCCTGGATACCAATGGGCCAGCCGGAACAGACTACAGGGGTGGGTCTGGGGAGGAGCCACACCCAGCTCCGGGGTATAAAATGTATCTCCCCAGTCCTGCGGGCGTGCCTCTGCCCATACCGTACTGGTGGCTAAGCACCCAGCGCTGCTCCTTTGTTTTGTAGACAGGCAAATCGCTGGTTTGGGTCTCCAGTTGTTAACGCTATAATTCTGTAATAAATTCCCTGTTTTTACATGATTGCCTCAGGTGTTTGTAACATTATGTAAGAGTACGATAGACACTAATGTAACTGAAATTTCAAAAAGAATGAATACATTTTTTTCGCAATGCTGTTACTTAATCAATACTATTTAACTCTGCAAGTAATGATTTAGAATTAAATCGACTTTAAAAAATGGGGATTTTAGGTGGATTAAAGTCCCACAGCTAGGGAAGCAAGTAAATTTTCTCTTCTTCAGGTAGGGGGTGGAACTTTCTGTAGATGGATATTCTAGCAAATTAACTTTGTACAGAGTTTTTATACGTTCAGCAGAGGGACCCAAAGTAATTTTCTGGCACAGGATATGGCACTAGGTGAGCTACGTGTGTAATTCAGAATGGAACTGTTTGCATTCTAACATCAGCACTACAGGGAATGGAAAAATAGAGGGGTTTTATCCTCAGCTTTGAAATTCTTGTCACTATTGCAAACCTGTCTTGAGGAACATTTTCACACAGCTGTATCTTCAAAACTCTATGTCCCAGAAAGGTGGGGGAAAAAAATAAATCACATAATACATTCTTTCTTTTTGTTTCTTCCTGTTAAACTTGGCACTCTCCACTGAGAAAAGTCTGTTAGCATTTCAGCTGACTGTCTGCACTTTGTGCACCTGGTTCTTAAGAGAACTATAAGTCTTTCATGACAACAAATGTCCCTTTTCTGCATAGAACAAGGAAAATAGATTATTCCCTATGACTGCCTTCAGAATTACTGGCATAAAACCAGCAGTGTAACCTTTGTACTTTGACTTTAAAGTTTCAACTTTTCCATGTAATCTGCTTTTTAACACATGGGCCTTCTACAGTCTGCTGACTTTCTTTCCTTCCCTGCTTTGCTCCTCCCCTTCTGTTTCCCCTCCCTGTTTAGCCACAGCCCAGTACGTTTGGTAAAGCTTAACATACTCTCTAGCTCTTCAAGATAGCCTGTCTATGAATCATTCTATAGCTCTTGTATTTATTTGGGAATATTAGTTCTATGGGTGAGGTGCTATTTAGCCAATTTCTCAAATATTCATTATTTGAAATTTGATATTTCTCAAATTATCATTATTAAAAGTGTCTTTAACAGAGAAAACTTTAACAGATGAGTGAAATATTTCTTTTTTTCCTAAAATAATCTTTTAACATATCACAGATCACTGTTAGTGAATTTTGAAGAATAGCAATATGAAAAAACCTATTTATTATCAGTATTATATTTTAAAGCATTCACTAAAAAAAAAGTTAATTATTAACATCAGTAAGTCTTGTTATTTTCATACAACAGTAAACTTAGTTGGGTTATTCTGTGACTTTGTTTATACAACCATGTTGGTGCTGTAATGTAATTTGCAGCTGTGTAAATAATGATGTTCATAAATACAAGTCAGTTCATTATTCATTCACCCTGCTAACTAACTTTTTCTGTTTGCATGAGCAGCATGGTTGTATGAGAACACAGAACGCTCTCTTCTGTTCATACAGTTGTTAAAACAAGAAATGATACCTTTCCTGGTTCTTCCTGTAATCACATAAATATCCTACCACAAATAATTCCATTCAGTCATTTGAGAAATCTGCAGTCAAGTATTAGTTGTGTCATATGTTATCAAACATATGAAAAAAACTTCCTACAAGCTTGCAAGTTGCCTTAAGCTGACAATGCTCCTACAGTAAGAGGAAAAAATCCATTATTGTATTTTAAAGCTTTTATTTCTTTCCTCTCTTCAGAATAATTCTTTTAAGCCCTATGTGAAATAATTACAATTGCAATTTTTATCATCAAAAGTGTTCTGAAGTAAATTGGAGGTGAAGTGGCGTAAATATAACACTGCACTATGATCACAGCTATTCTAGCGACCTGAGAGTTGTGTAACACATGAATGATTTGACAGTTTCAGGTCTAGTGACTCCAGACGGTATGTTTGTACTTTTGCTGGGTGTAAATCAGCACAGTTAGGATCAATATACATCCAAGAACGTTCTACTTTTTTTTTTTTTCTCCTGGTCATAGTTACTTCACCTAGTTATTAGACTCTTTTCACAGCATAACTCTGAATGGGCATAATGAGAATTAGCCAGTATTTTTTTTCTTCCACTATCCTGAAGCTAACAGCAAACCCTGTCCTTATTTTCTGGCTCGGGTAAGCTTGCTTCCACATAGGTGGTATTCTTAGCTCTTGGATTTCAGTATATTCTTTCAGAAACAGACATGTACTTGCACATGAGTGTTAAAGAGTAGCAGCTGGAACTCTACAGGGAATCCTACAAAGTAATATGATACACATTAAAATTACTCTGTTAATATCAGTTCTATAATGCTCCATCATTATGAATAAGCAAATCAAGCAAAAAAAAATTCTGTTCACTGATAGTGGAGGTTCTAATCTGAACTCAGACATCTAAGTGAACCTACTTCCTTTATGCCTCTGAATGTGCTTACACAACTATCAACCACTAAAATTGTTTCCCTAATGTGGGAAAATATGGATCCATGGTTAACACAAAACTTATTTTACTGGACCATATATATCCCTTACCTAGGAATTAAAATTTAAATTTTCAAATCAAAAAGTGCCCTTTTATGATTTATCATTGTGGGAGTTGTTACTCCTCACATCTGCTTCAGGTGGTTTTTAGCTGTTCTAAAGTCCTGTCCCAGAGCCAGAAAAGACGAGAGAGGCCTGCAGGTTCCGTTTCAAGGTTGTTTATTATTTCTTATCTCTCAGCTAGCCCTCAGCTTCAGCTGCGGTCTGAGTGCCAGCCGAAACCCTGCAGGAACTGCCCCTGGTTGGGCAGTTCTGTTCCTTTTGTACTTGTATCACAATCCAACCACTGCCTGAAATGTTTTATTATTTACTGTAATTTACCAATACATTTCCACTAATCCTAGACATGTCATTTCTACCTTTACCAATCCCAATGTGCCACTGTCACCAAGAAACATGGAGGAGAGAGGAGAAGAAGGAAAAAGAGTGACTACACCCAAAATCCCCTACTTTGGCTCCTCAGTCCTCATTTAAAAAATCTAAATTCTACATTTTCACCCTGTGATAAACTAAGCTACTAATATGTTTCAAACTACATTTTTTTGTAGTTCTTCTTGTAATGTTGGTAGTTTCTCCCAAGGGCTATAATAAAAAAACGTATTATTTTGGGGGTTTTGCCAGGGTTTGAGACCCCCTTGCTGTGGTCTCTGACCCCCCAGGGCAGCCAGAGGCATGTCCTGGACTCCAACATCTCCCCCTCCTGTTTGAACCAAAAAATATCTCCTTGACAGCTTTGTCCGTGTATTGCCGAATGCAACGAAGCAAGCACGGTACAAATACAAGAAGAAATACAAGGCCACCTAGAATATATAAACCTGTTCTCAACAGTCCCTTCCGTGATGGTGAAAGGTCAAAGAAATCAAACACACCATCCATCCACAATCCTGTTTCTTCTCCAAGTTTGTTTATACTTTCTTCCAATTGCCTTATGCTTTCATGAATAGGTTTTGAATGATCTGACAAATTCATGCAACACATTTTTTAAAAGATCTCTCGTGGCAATTGTGCTGGAATTTGGTTGGATGGTTTGCTTGACACCTTAGTGTAATTACACCATGATGTTGCATTTTCATAAATGATGTGATTTGGAGTGACATTTATAATTTTATTCTTATTTTGCACTGACGCAGGGAAGCCAGAGGCATGTCCTGGACTCCAACATATCATGAGACAGTGTTCAGTACAGATATCATTGCATTTCTTTGATAATTTTTTTACAGCAGGGTAGTTTTCCAGTCATGGTCTTTCCTTTCTTTACTATCTTATAGTAAAGGTCACTTTGATTTTGACAGTAGTGCTCCAGACTCAAAAGAAACCTTGCAGTGTTTGTGGTTTTGGTGGGGAACAAGCTCTAGAACAACCTGTTATTATTAAAGTTGCTTCTAAAGAGAGTTATTGTCATTGAAGAGGTTAAATATGCAAATGAAAATTTTCTTCATAAACAAGTTCCTAGGCTGACCTGAAAACTGGAAAATCATGGCCAGCTTTATTTTGGTTGACTTATTTCAACCAAATCAGTTTCTGTGCACTGATTTTAAGGCATATGAGAAACGCAGTGAAGTAGACAGATAAGTTAGAAAATTTTAAACCGTGTGGGCTGATGAAATGATTCATTCTGTGGTAATGCCACTTTTTGACTTCCTAAGAAATTTCCACAGTTCTGTGCAGAGGCAATATGTATCTGGCTGGTCTGAACACCTGCAAGAGATTTGCACAACTTTGACTATCTTTCTCGACACAAGCCATAAAATAGATGCTTTGTCAAGCTCTGAGAACAGATGAAGCTACAGATGTAACCCATCCCAATCATTGCTCTTTTAATAACCATAGTATAGGAGTGCAGGAAATACTGTGACTTGCTGTGGAACAACTGCAATCCTACAATCCTGTTTTCATGACTCTCTGTAGTCCTAGGTACAGCTGCTCTGGTCTGGAAAAATAGAATGGCTTAGGACTCTCATTACTATAAGTAAGAGAGCAGCAAGTAGCCATTTTTTAAAGATTAGTGTTAATTCGAGAGCGACTTTATTGAACTTCAATTTTTGAGCATGTATTTGCTTGCAACCTAGATAGTGGCTTTTACTATTAATTTTCTTAATCAGGTAAATAGCAGGTTAGTTAATCAAGACTGTATTAAGGAATCTCAGATATAATGCCACCGAAAAAATAGTGACCTAAGTTCTCAACCTCTCATTTCTTCTGACATGAAATAGCTTCCTAGATGCTGACTGTTGGTTTGATTTGCCATGCCAGCATCTTCCTCTTAGGAACAGAGAAGCTAGTGGAGAGAGGAAGGCAAGTTTATCTATAAGGAATAAACAGCAAATATGTTAGTTTAATCTCTCAAAGCTTACAAAATCACATACACTGCATATAGAAATGGAAAAGTTCTGTATTGAAAGG
This sequence comes from Platysteira castanea, assembly GCA_013397175.1. Lineage (NCBI taxonomy): Eukaryota > Metazoa > Chordata > Aves > Passeriformes > Platysteira > Platysteira castanea. The sequence continues at coordinate 90,393 of VYXC01004881.1, forward strand.
TAACACAAGTAATTACTATATCAGAATTCAAATTATGACATTGAATCACTTCATAACACACAACATTACACAATATTTACCATACAGATATTTGAAACAAGTATGCAAAGTGTGCACTAATACCCTTGTTTAGCAAGTCAAAATATTTATCAGTTGTAAGTTTTCATGTAACAGCCTTGTTTTCATCATGGCAGCTGCTTGGGATCAGCTGCTGCAGAGTGCAGACCGGCAGCGATTCACTAACCCAGGTCTGAGCTGTAGACCCAAGAGTGCCTCCCAGTCCCAGGTCTCTCTGCTCCACTGATCTGGCACTCCAAGTGTTCACTGCAGCCAGAGGAGGGTGTGCTCCAGAGTGGTCTCCAGGCTTGGCAAATTTTCCTGGTCTGGACACATAATCCATAGGGCTGCTGGATAAATATAAGTAAATCCACCAGGAAAGACAATCTTCCTACTCCTTAATGTTTAAAAGATGAAATCCTCTTTAATGAATTATTGTTTATTCTGTGTTCCTGTTTTTTGTCTTCCCAGAGGAAACCTTCATGGTAACACAGTGTTTAGTAAAGAACAAACTTAGCAGTCATAAATCTCTTTTCATGGACAGCCAGTGCCAATTAGCAGATTAAATTAAACTTAGTGTATTTATCCTCAAATTTCTCAGGTAGGAGTTATGTCAGTTCAGTTTAAAGAATAGTTTACAATACTCGATACAAGGCAAATCTGTTTGTCTGAGTCCATGTCTAGTCTGTTTCTGTGTCTATCTCATTATGTGTGTAATCCATGGACCAGAAAGTACTTATGCAAAGTCAAAACCACCACTACCAAAAGGTCTAATTTCTATTTCCATTATTGGCTCATTCAGGAGGTGGTTATGTTACTTTGATTATTACTTTAAATTAAAGTTGCTATTTTGACTGCAGAGACAAATATGTTTAGTCCAAAAGACCAGTGAACTATGCCCATATATTTGTGTGGCACAGCTTTCTGTGAAATTTTGTATATGAGATTGTTTCTGGATGCCATAATACAAGAAGTGAGAAAACTACCAACTGTAAAGAAGCCAAAAATTTTCTTTTGATTAGTAAAAGGAAAAAAAATGGTTTAAATTTATTTTAAATGTTTTGGATTTGAACAATGTATTTTAATAACTTAGTCTACATGAAATGTGTAGCTGTTTTCTGATTGAGCTTGGAGTACTTAGAACCTGTTTAAATTTTATATAATCAGGATCACCTGGATTTTATTAACTCTGAGTTTTTAGCAGAACCGGTGGGGTAATGTAACCAAACACAGCAAAATTCAGTCTCTCTGGAATTCATGGTGATTTGATTCCTGAAAGAACAAACACCCCCTACTTCTACTTGTATGGAAGTACAAGTACAGGAACTTTTGTCACCCAAATATTAAATTTTCTTACTGATATGACTGACTGGTCATCTGTTCACACTATAGAGGTTTAAGAGTTGAGGGACTGTGGTGACCTGGGCTGACTTCCAGGCTCTACCCACCACTCTCTCATTCCCCTACCTCAATAGGAAATGGGGGAAAAAAAAGAAAACGTTTGTGTGTCAAAATAAAGAAAAGGAGATCACTTACCAGTTACTGTCCTGGGAAAACTGGACATGACTTGAAGAAAATTAATTTTCGTGGCAACTAAAGTAGAGTTGGATGGTGAGAAGCAAAGAGAAAAATCTAATACACCTCCATCTTCTCCTTCTGCCCAAGTTCATTGTTGCCCCTTCATTCACTACTTTGGCCTCTCATCCCTGGTGCAGGGGGATGGGGTTTGGTGTCCATCCAGAACAGCTCCTCTCTGCTTGTCCTTTCCTCCTCATGCTTTGACCTGCTCCAGTCTGGGTCCCTTGCATGAGCTGTGGTTCTTCAGGATAATGCTTCTAAGTGGGTCCTCCAGTGTCTGTAATGATGGAGCTCTGCTCTTGCATGATTCTCTCCAAAGGCCATGAGGAAATCTCTTTATTAGCACCTGCAGCACCTCTTCCCCTTCCTTCTCTGACTGTCCTCATGGTAGTTTCTTTCACTTTCCTCCACCCCTTCCTTCTCCCTCTGATGTGCAATGCTTTTGTTATTTCATAAATACACTTTCCAAGAGGTGCCACCATCCTGACTGAAGGGCTCAGTTTTGCCCTGTGATGGGTCCACTGGAGTGGGCAGGACCCAGCTGTGCTGGGCACAGGGGCAGTCCTGGTCTCCTTACAGGAGCTACTACTGCAGGCCCCTGCTGCCAGAGCCTGGGCATGGACATCCAGTACACCGACTGAGCATGTGTTATGAATACTGAGAATCCAAACACCTGAAGTCTCTCTGCTCTTCTTCCCTTTATTCTCCCTCTTTAAAAGGGATAACCTAAATCAGATTTTTACGTAGCCAGCCTGCACTGCACAGTAGCAGAACTAACAGAAGTAGGGAACAAGTACTGACAGAAAACCACAAGCATGTGAGGCAGAATGAGACTTTAGAAGATCAAAGCCCACTGAGATAACTCAGGCACAGCACACCATGTGGAAGAGTTTAGGTGCCAGGTGTGGCAGAGCCATTGCTAGTTCCATGAGTCATTGAGTTACCTTTTGTCTCTTAACTGCATTAATAAAATGATACTGGTACTGTGTTTTTTGCCCCCATTGGTTATCGTTTAGTCCTTGTCAATCTTTGCTCTGTACTGTTGAGCCACTGGATGTGGAACCATGTGTAGTTTTTATTCATACATAGCAAAAGGCATCCTAAGGAATCTGAGAGCCATCAAAAAAGAGAATTCACTGTCTGGATTCTTGGATGTTACTGTACACCAGCCCTAGAGGTAATAGTTATCTGCATAAATGCAAAATTCTCATCTATACATGTTTTGTATAAACATGTACCTAAGTTCTCTGACTCCCATGTACTTCAGTTTCCTTCAGTCATTCTCTTCTGAGAATTCTGAAACATTACCAGCCATCTTGAAAAAGTATATTGTGTGGTTTTAGAATGCTAGGCTGAAATTTTATATGAGGTTAGCACATTGTCCTCTCCTCAAGGAAATAGCAGATTTTATTTTCATATCACTTTAATTTAGTCATTCATGTAATGTTCTATGTTACACTGTATGTTAAAAACACGAACTTGCCAGCAAACTTTTCACAGCCTGCACAAAACAGTCGCACAGACTTTTTGTAGTCTAAATCACGAGCTGATTAAGAAGGTATCTCCACTTTGACTTCTAAATTAAATTTAACAGGAAGATTATGAAACACTGCTAAATTCTGACTTGTTTTGATAGGAGGATCTCTTTTTCAAATAGGGACTAACCTTTAACACACTCTTTTCTGCTTATCCTTTGTATACTCTGGAGAAGAGATACCTCATTCACCATGCTTGAAAACAGAATAATTCTCCTTTGTCAAGGTTCCCTTGCAACTGAAGCTGTACATCCAGGAAATATGAATCTCTTCCCTGCCAACTTCTGCAAGCCACCAAACTGCACAAAGGGACATCTCACCAACACTGACTTAGTCTGTTGATAGACTCTAGAAGCCAGCCTTGAAATAGGTCACACCTAGGCTAAATCCTTTGATTGTTACCCTCACAGAGAGAAAAAAGTAGTTTCATATTAAAATCCAGTTTAATTTAGTCTGGGAACACAAATACCATTATGCGTTAATGAGAATTGTGTTATTACTTTATGGCATTGCTTTAAACAGAATTTAGGTTTGTGTTTATTTAAGAATTTCCATAGCTTCATGTCTTTGGGTTTATTTTATTTTTACAGCTTACATCTGTATTCCCTAGCTTGTACAATTTTGAGAAAGAATTATTGTTTGAGCATTTCACTCCAAAATTCTGTGCAGATTTGAGGTGTTAAATACCAGGCATCTAGGTGAAAAAACTAAGGAGATGGGAATAAAGTCAGTTTTCATAATTTCTCTTAAAGCGTACATTATATCCAGAGGGTGGTGGTCAATGGCTCTGTCTCGATGCACATCAGTGACAGGTGGTATCCCTCAGGGGTCTGTACTGGGACCAGTGTATTTAATATCTTCATCAATGACACAGCTGAAGGTGTTGAGTGCACCCTCAGCAAGTTCTCAGATGACACCAAGCTGAGTGGTGCAGTTGACATTCCTGAGGATGCCATCCAGAGGGACCTGGACAGGCTCAAGAAGTGGCCTAAGAGAATCTCATGAGGTTTAACAAGGCCCGGTGCTGGTGCTGCACCTGGGTCGGGGCAACCCCTGGTGCCAGCCCAGGCTGGGGATGAACAGATCGAGAGCAGCCCTGCCCAGAAGGACTTGGGGGTGCTGGGGGTGAGAGCTGGACATGAGCTGGCCATGGACACTCCCAGCCCAGAAAGCAAAGTGTGTCCTGGGCTGCATCCAAAGGCCCGTGGGCAGCAGGGGAGGGAGGGGATTCTGCCCCTCTGCCCCGCTCTGGTGAGACCCCACCTGCAGAGCTGCCTCCAGCTCTGGGGTCCCAGCACAGAAAGGACATGGAGCTGTTGGAGAGAGTCCAGAGGAGGCACCAAGGTGATCAGAGGGGTGGAGCAGCTCTCCTACGGGGAAAGACTCAGAGACTGTTCTGCCTGGAACACAGAAGGCTTCTGAGGGACATAATTGTGGCCTTCCAGAACCTGAAGGCAGCCTCCCAGACAGATGGAGGAAGACTTTTCACAGGTGAGTGTAGTGACAGGACAAGGAGAAACAGCTTCAAACTAACAGAGAACAAGTTTAGATTTGATTTTAGGAAAAAATTCTTTACTGTGAGAGTGAGGAGGCCCATCAGCAGGTTTCCTAGAAGTACTGTGGTATCTGTGCGGTTGCTCAAGGCCAGATTGGATGGAACTCTGAGAATCTTGGTCTACTGGAAGGTGTCCTCGCCCAACACAGTGGGATTGGAATGAGATGATCTTTAAGGTTCCTTCCAACCCAGGTCTTTCTCCGATTCCATGATATTTGGCATGACAAGAGCAAGGAACATATGTGAATGTTTGGGCACTGTGCTCCTAGATTTTCCATCTGTTAGCAGACACAGCTGCTGGAAAAGGGGGTGTCAGAGAATTCACTGGCATTACTGGCAGGGATTTCACAAAGGGCTTTGACTTGTGTTCTTTTGTGTACCTAAGGAGGGAAAAAGATGGCTATGTAGATTGATTCACATCCCAGAAGAGTTTCTGAAATGAAGATACTCAAGCTGAACTGATTGTCTGGCTGAGAGGAAAAGGTGATTTCTGAGTGGTACTTGAAGCCCTTTCTCTCAGTATTATTGTTACACATAGCATTTATTAACTAAATCTCCATCGTTGCAGTCAAAATTAGCATGCTTGCTCATGCTTCTGAAATTCTCCATGCTCTCCCTCAGGGGAAGCAGATAGAATTATGTGGTATGTGTAAACAGGGATTAATTTAATCTTCAGCCAAATCCACACGTTGCTGAAGTTTGCATATGATTATGAAAGCAATTTAATTAGATACAGTCAGACATCTTGCTTTTTGAAGATTCGTATTTTACATACTATTTTTTTAAAAGATTAAATCATTATACTTCCTGATTCAACATTAAAAGATTAAGAAAAAATCAAATTTGCATTGCAGTGCATGTACAATGGAAAGAAAAGTTGCTTGGAATCTAGGAAAGGGAGTATATTTGATGTCATTCTTAAAGCCTCAGCCCTCCCTGCAAAATGGCCATCTTGCTCAGGGATATATGTTGAAACAATATTTATAACTTGGGATACCTTGCACATTTTGATTCTCAGCACTGTTCATCACTTGATTGAGTCACATTTATTCTGCAATGTATGAATGGAGGAATGAAAAAAATTCATCACATGCCCTGCCAAAACAAAGCAAACAGAAGAAGCAAACATATGCTTCATGTGCTACAAGGAGCTGAAAAAAATATTAAGTACCAAATGTGATATTCTTCCATAATTTTGACTATTGTACCTAAGTAATTTCCATCTTAATTTTAAGCCATATTTGGGTTTTTTTTAATCAAGAGAAAATAGGACAGTACATCTGTTGATAAAGTTTTGATTTACTATTTTCATAAATAGACTGTCATTCTTCTTACTTCCAAATACCTAAACTCCCTTCTCAAGTCAGACATAAGTATGATGTCTCTATGACATCTAAATGGCTGAAAAAGCTAGACATAAAAATAAAAAGCAGCTCCAACTGCATTCCAGTTTGGGATTTAGGGAAAAAAAGCAGGTTTTTTTTTTAATTGTAGAGTCATTATTTTTTCTTCTCAAACAATATGTATGTTATTAGCAAAGGAAACTAAGACATTTTCTTGAAAATCCTGTGAAAATGTTGTCTTTTGATTATTTATGTGTTTGTACAGTACCTACAATATTAATACTGTCTCCTGAAACTTGTGAGCCAAGAAACAGATGTTTAGAAAAAACCAGTTTATCACAAAAGAACACCATGGTAATAATTATGTAACAAGGAAATACTCTTCTACCTGATAATCTAAACTAGAATTCTAGGATTAGTATTAAAACAAACATGTTATTGATACAAATAGTGTTGAGTAAGAATGAGACTGATACAAGTGAAAATGAAATTTGACAGAATTCAAAAAGAAAGAGGGAACTTAGGACTCAGGCCTGACCCTCCTCAAATCAATTTTTTAAAAATTGTCTCTGAATTTTATTGAAAGTACATAAAAGCTTGCATTCTTTTATTGTCCGTCTGGTAACTACAATCTCATTACTTTGAACTGAACACAAATCAGGAAATGATTTCTAAATAAGTAAGTATAGATAAATTAAAAGTGCGGTAATGTACATTCTGTATTTGTCATAGGTAGATTGTGAAATGTAGTGATAACCTATCTTTTAGGTTAAAGACATGAAATTAATCTAGTCGGTCCATTGGGAAACTATTATGACATCACTTAGGAAATTTATTAGTAAATGCAGCGCAAGTAATGAAGAAATGTAGAATAGGTAAAAACCTAGTAAGAAGCAGGTTTGGGCTAGAGTTATTTATGCTTATAAAGAAACTGATCATGACACTAGTTTCATTTACATTTTCACAAATAGCAAGTGGAAGTGTCCTAGTGAATCTACATGAAGGAGAAAAGAGCTTGGATTTTTTTGAGGACTGGAATGATATAGAAAGACCTTAAGCAGCCTGTGGATAACTGAGGTAGAAAGGAGATGAAATTAACCAATGCAAAATGCAAAGTTCCATTCTTTGTGACTAATAAAAAATCATTCCAGAAGCTGGAACTTCATCAGTTAAAAATGTCAGAGAAGAAAGCACAGCTACATTAATTAAATGCAGAATGATTGACGGGCTGATAAGAAAATGGCAAATGCAGACCTAAGCTGTCTCAGATATTTTTCGCAAAGATGTAGAAGTATTAAAGCCATTTGTCCTGTCCCGCTGTAAAAGGGGTAGTCGTGGAGGATTCTTTCTGATAGATTTCTCGGACGAAAATAAAGCGCAAACGCGGCAATACTGTATCTGAGAAGTGTTAACTGATAAAAGAAGATCAAGTGTTCCAACCAAAGGGGTATAGAAAAGCGAGCAAAGACGGGAAAAGAGATGGAGAGAGAAACAGAAGACAGGGACAGCACTGCCGCAGGAATCCCGGGGTGCTCTGTCGGCGTCTGCTCGGCAGACGGAGCGAGCGTGCGGCGAGCTGCGATGAGTCTGCGTAGCTCCTGTGCCGGGGTAGGCGCGATTTCCCAACAGCAGAGGCTGCGTGTCTCTTCCGTCGCCGCGGAACAGGGTGCTGCAGCTACAGGCGTGCTCCTGGAGCAGCTGCGGCTGCGGCCGCTCCGCCGGGGAAACGCCGGAGCCCTGGGTTGTCGCGGCGAGGAGCTGCCCCGGGGAGGCGGAGAAGCAGGGCAGGGGAGGTGCGGACAGGGAAGCAGGACCGCAGGGAGGAAAAGGCGAGGGCGGGAAGGGGGCCACGCTAACCCTCCGCACTAACCCCGCTCGCTCCAAGAAACCCAAAGAAAGACAGTCGCCGTTCACTGCTTTTATGTGGTAATGCTCCTCCCACAGCCCGATTTCTCGGGCATTTTTTCCCCAGGCATCCGGGCATCTGCTTCACCGACAAGTGGGGTTGCAGCGCAGCCGTGGAAGATTTCTCTCCCCTGATCAGCTGCCAGGCGAAGTCTCCCGCGGTCAGGGCTCCCCTCCATCACTTGTACAACTCTGAGAGTAATTTTTCACCCCATGTGTAACACATTGAGGCATATATAAAAATCAAATTGGTCCATCTCGCCATTCTAGAAAGTACTGGGGAGACATAATTTTAAATACTATATACATGAAAAATGAATTCAATCTCACTTGATGAGGGTAAAAGGAGTCTACTGGAAAGCAAAGGGGCACAGTTTGTTTAGACTAGCCAAACAAAGACTAAGAAGGGATGTAACAGATGCTTATGAAGGCAGTGGGAGGGATAAATAAACTGTGAATAAATTAAGAATAGGACTTTTGTAATCCTCAGGGGAATGAGATTCTGAAGTGATCTTTCAACAAAAGCAGTGTGAATGAAGCACAAAACTTCTTTAACAGGTAATAATTATACTGCAGTATACAGTGTGATTGCTTGTGAAGACTTAATCTTACAATTTAGGAAGTGTCCTCCAGACCTGTGTTTTTGCACTGGGCAATCATGTCAGAGAAAATTCGTAACTCCTCTCAGAGTTTCATGTGAATGTCAAGGAACACATGGCAATTTTCAATAGCATATTCACAGTCTATATGTTACTAAATCGTGCACAACACAGTTTAGAGAAAAGAACTTTAAAATAAATAGCTATAAATTAAAAAAAAACCTTCACATTTTATTTGAATATTACATCTAGCATATTAAAATTTGTCAAAAATAAATAGATTTAAAATAAATAAAAGAAAAGGAAAGAATACACCTTACTTTCCTTCTGAGCCAAGTCTCCATGCCAAAATAAATAAAACGAAAGACTACTCTGACATCTGAATGTTTTTCATGACAATGAAGATGGCAGTTCTGCTCTCTATAAGCATTCAGCTCACACTGTAAACAAAATATATTCCAGCACACAGAAGGGACTGGATTACTGGCCTGTTGGCTCATCTTCATGCTAATCTGGATAATGCTTTTGAGATCTTTTGATTCTGTGTTTTGTCCTTAATATGCCCCATGAATGCTTACATGTGCTGAATATACCTCTCAAGCTCAGGAGTGTCTACTGGGAAAATCTCCTGGATGTCTTTAGAGTATAGAGACAGAAGACAGATCTGTCAGTGGAGGCTTTTTCAGCTTTGAGGATTGCTTATTGCGTACAAGAAAATCTCCCTCTTCCTAGAAGAGCTTTTCTCCCTGGTTGATGGTTGCCATCCAAGAGAAGTTGACTTTTAACATGGAATTATTCCACCCAGTCATTCAGCAAATCAAGGTTTTATACACACCAAACACAGGCCTACAATAAGATATATTGAAATAAATACGATTCTTTCAGACATCAATTAGCTTTGAAAAATGCTTAGGCCATTGAAATGTAAAGCAATCTAGATTTCAGCCTTATGTTTTTAAAGCACCTGAATTGAGTATTTCAATGACATTTTAGCTTCCAGATTTATAAATTTTGCAGTCTCAGGTAACATAAAGCCCAAATGCTACCAGATCTCTTAGTTTGAAAGTGTTTTCCTAATGAATGAAGATCCTTTTCCACTATACTCATCTTTAAGTGGATGCAATCTCCTTTGTTTGCAATTCTATGCTATCCTTTGTTTTTTCAATTGCTTATTTTAGTACCCCAGGTGTATGAACTTGGCATCTTATCACCCATGCCAACATGAACTGATGTTATACCCCTCTGGTTTGTTAAGGACTATTTTTGCCTCCCTCATTTCTTTTGTCATCTTATTTCTTCAGTAAAAATTAAGTTTTGATTTAATAGCAAGGGTGATTTTTCTATATTTATCTTCCACTGGTTCTATGTCTCCTTTTTTTCTTCCTGGACCTCCTTTGGGAAGAATTACTCTCTGGAAGCGACAAGTCAGACTGTTGAAATGTCAGCACAGCATCTTAAATTAAGTACAGGATACATACCCTGACTGTGGAAGTCAAACGTAATTTTTTAACTGGCTGTGGTCTACTTATAGCGCGCAGGAGAAAAATGGTGGAGTAGCTCTGCTTTATGCCACTGCTTTACTTAAAATCATATCTTTGGTGCAATATAAACACAGACTTAAAATATTATGGGAATGAGAAGTTATCACTTAAACATATGTTGTATATTTTGTTTCAAAAATTATTATATTTTTGCTCTGGTTTTGAGTACCAGAGTATGCACAGGACTTTAATCTCATAACGCAGATCAGCCTTCCCTTCAAATTTGCCCTTGTTTTTATCTGTGGTTTTGTTTTTTGTTTTTTCCTTTTAATCTGAAGAGTTGCTACAGCAATATTGAGAGAGTTAGGACTGAATTATATGAAAATAAGAAGAAAAGCATAACTTTTCTTTATTTCTTTCTGCAAAAGTGTGACATTATGCATAAAAAATGAAGCATTTATACTCTTCCACAGAAAATTTTTTTTGCTACTAAAATTATTCTAAAATTATTGTAAGTATCTCATGTTACATGCAATTTTACAAGATCAGCCAATAGTGTGGTCCAGGTGGAAGCCTGCAATTCTATAACTAGATACGTTTCTCTCTTGGAAGTGGGAGTATGTCTATTATACTGTCATCTTGGGTATGTGTTTAGTATAACAGCCTCATATTACACTGAGATTTTCAGTTGCAGTGTGGGTAAGCGACAAGGGAGGGAATGAAGAAGTTTGTCGAAATGAATAGGTATTTAAGAAATTTACCTCTTAATCGATATGTTACTCAGATTTCTTCAGCTACAGTAATGATAGTGGATATTGATATATGAAAGGGAATAGTTTTGTCCAAATTATACCAAACTGGCATTTTTCTAAATTTAATTGATTTTGACCTCATCAAATACATTAATTGTGCAAAATATGGAAAATTTATCTTATTTTCCTTTTTCCCCCAGTAGGCTTAGACGGTACACTAAAATGTCAGCAGAACTCCTGGAGGCAGCAAGTGAAACTTGTTTCAATTTTAAAACTATATTAATTCTGAGTGAAATCAAACTTATTCTTACACATATATTAAAGCAAGCAAGTCCTTGTGAAAAATTTCAGATTTTTAATAAGTGCATTTCCAGCGATTCCATTCCACTCTGGTAAACTCATAAATCTGTTGCTGTCTTTCATCCATTATGGATTTATTAGTTCATGTGAGTAGATGTGACAGCTGAATACTGCTGAAATCCATACAGCAATATCTCTGTTACCATGATAAATGCAGCTTGGGCCCAAAGATGAGCTGCTTGGTTTGCTGAGGCTTTTGTGGTTTTGTTTTGCTTTGTTTAAAGCATGACTTAGACTATAGGAGACAGGGGAAATAAAAACCAGGTTTAAAAGAATGTTTTGTACTCTGCCTCCTGTCTTTGAGACTATAGTCAATGAAAATCACAATTTCATCTTCACAATATTCCCACGTGATATATTTTGCTTCAGTTAGCACTTAAGAGAGATACAAAAATATAACTTTGTTTAAAACATTATTTGCCATAGATATAGGAAGGAAGATTTATATTATTCACTTCTAATATTTAGATTAAAGACCTATCAGCGTTCAATAGCATCTAGAGAACTCACCATATCTGTATCACATGGGCTTTCCTTTCTTGTAGTGATGACCACATGACTATCATTTTATGTATACCATAAAGCTATCATACAAGATAATGGAATGCCCTAAGTGATTTTTGGAGTAAATACAGCATTCAGTACTCACAGTCTCGATGGGATAATTAAAAAGAAAAAAAAATTGTGGAAGGTGCCTTGCTGTTTATTAGTTTGGATTGTAAATTGTGAGAATGCTTTTGATAAATTACACATGTACACAGCAAGGAAAAAAGTGCTGAGGAATGCTAATGGGGGTGTAATCAGACTAATAAGGGGAACATTTGGCGTCCACAATTTTGCACTGAGAAAATCCTTTGGAAGTGAAATTTTGAGCAAGTAGAGAATGAATGGTGAATTTATTTGAATGTTTCCAATTTTATGACAGTATACAAACACAAATAACTTTTCAATGCTGCTGAATAGATATTTAGGAACTTTCAATAGTACTAGTTTGTGTCTATTTTTTCTTACTGCTGGTCATGTAGCTCAGTAATTTAAATGCTGAGTAACAGTTTTCCTCCTCAATTCTAATGATGCCCTTTATAATCCTCTTTTTAATGCAGTGCCTGAACTTTAGAAAGGTTGTTTGCTGCCAAATGTCAGTCCATCTGAAGATGTAGCAATGGAAACCCTCTTTTTATCAATTTTGCTGAAGAAAATGCTTGTGAACCAGTAAGATTACCAAGTCTCTGGCTGCTGTTTCCTGATTATTAGTTTTAAAAAGGGAATAAAGTAAATCTAATAAATAAAGCTTTTCTTACCCACTCTCCCACTAATATTAGGGCAAACCAAAGTCTTGTTAATAAATTTAGGGGGAGAATAATCCAATTAGGCATCTTCTACTTCAGTAGAAAAGTCAACCTAAAACCAGTTTTATAGAGAACATAGCTGCTTAGCAGAGACACAGGAATTCATAATTGTAATCTGATGCAGACTTGACGACATTCACCACTGCAGGATTTATATAGATCTACAATTTATGTCCACTCCCCGTTTAAACTTTTTGGTGTTTGTTGTTTTTTTTTTTTCCTTAGCAGGGAGAGTTCAACAAACCACAGAGATTTATCCTGGTACAAAATCATGCTGGCAAACCCTGTTCTGCATTGATACTTTCATTGCTATTGTATCATTTATGCAATAGGTACTTTGAAATGGACAAGAGCTCTTATATAAAAGTGAATGGAAGAGATTGTTTTATTTTTAAATGAAGTTTACTTTAGTGCTGCAGGGCTACATAATTGTGGCAAGTTTTTCTGTCCACTCCCCTCTGTGCAGTTCACATTAAGGTAGCTTTCAAACCTTGGTCTAACATTGGTTTTTCCTGTATTTCATAGAAGGCACTAGATTTTCTCCTATGTGTAACTCCTCCAGGCACCAGTGAAGGCTTATTCCTATCAGTGGAAAACTGTGCTCTGCTTTTCTTGTATCAGTTTGGAGGATGTGGAGAAAACATATATCTTTTCTCCAAGACCATCTCTGGCTAAAACAAGCATTCACCTCTCATTTCATTTGAATATTCTCTCTGTAAGCACCTAAAAGACCCCAAGGTCTGCTGCTTTTGGGGTGGATAAGAGGAAGGCTCTAATGGGATGACAAGGATTAGTCTCCTTGAAAATGAGAACTGACTATTTTAAGGAGTACAGAAAAAAACAGAAATCACCTGATCAAGAACTGTGCAATAATCACTGCCTAGAATAAAAACAAAATGCTCATGAAAAGTAAAAACACACTGTTCAATTCCTTCCATAGTTCAAGCATAATACTTGAATAATACAATCAGTGCTTATAGGTTTAGTTGTGTCCTTGATGCAGAGCTAAGGGAGAAAACCTTGGCAGTGTGGGAGCTCTTGATTGAGCGAGGCCTTTAACAATGTCCTAGCTCTGTCTTGGTGTGTTCAGACAGCAGAGCACTCATGAAGCTTTACTATTTTTAACAAGTTCTAAATCCCCTCAAATGCTCAAATGTTTGGTGTATGACATAGGATACGTCTACTACAGCTTAAGAAACTTCAGCATGAGTATTTGTTGTTGTCAAGCTCCTGTGAACAGCCACCATAAACAGAGACCTGTGAGCATGTCCTCATTCTCCTGACTGAGTAAAATGGAAGGGGTGGTGGTGGAAATAAGTGGCTATAGACACAATGAGTTTTACCTGTCACCCTGATTACAGGTTTTACATGGCATGCCAGCCCAATGGCTAGCTGTGAACTAATTTGTTTTGCAGCTGAGGTCCAAGTAAGATTCTCTGCAGAAGGATTCTATTCATGAACCTCACTGGACACGAATATGAAAGGGAGAGGATGTTTGTCCTAACCACTGATCTGCAAGGGAGTTCTGCAGCTACTTTGGTTAACATATATGTTGGTTGCAGATACCCCAGGAGTCTTTGTGCAAATCCAGATCTCAGCTACCACTTGTTCCCCACTGCACATTGCTACCTAAAGTGTACCCATGCCCAAGACTGAACCATATTCCTGTACAGTCTCTTTGAAAAGCAAGTCACTTGCCATTTGGCAGCTCAGTTTTCAGACAGTGTTTTGCTTTGATGGTCTTTTGTGATTCCAGCCTTATGCAAGCCACTGATTACAGATGTCCTCACTTGTGACAGAATGATATGGTGTGAAGAAGATGAAACAGCAAGCTTGAAGGAAGTATTGGCTAATGATACAAAAGTAAATTCATAACCATTGAACCATCTCTTTCATTTCCATAATCATCTTATAAGTTCTTACAAAAAAAAATCTGGGTTCAGATTTCCATAGCACCTTGTGCCGTCTGATTAAAGAAGAGGTGAAGAATGTTTCAGTGTAAGCTGAAGGTGTTGACAGGACTTCATGTATACTTTACACTCACTTTGCTTAGGTTCACATATGTAGTCTTACATGTGTGTAAGCTAAGATGTCAAGTAACAGGCAGTGAGTTCTCTATTACGTATGCTCTTCAGCTAACCTTAATGTGGTATGTGATTAGACAGTTCAGTAAAAATCTTCAGAGCATATTAGTTATCCATAGTAATAATAATTCTGTGTATGAAAATTAATTCAATGGAAAGTAATTCTGTCAGAAAAAAAACTTCTCCTATGAAAACAAGTATTTTGGTTTCATCTAAAGACAATGTCATGGTTTAAGCGCAGCCCACGGCTATGCCCCACACAGCCACTTGCTCACACCCCTCAAATGGGGGAGAGAATTGGAAAAGTGAGAAAATTCATCCATTGAGATAAAGACAGTTTAATAAGGGAAGCAAAAGCCATGCACACACAACCAAACCAAACCAAGGAATTCACTCACCTCTTAACCATGGGCAGGCAGGTGTTCCGCCATCTCCGTGAGAGGAGGGGCCCCATCACAGGTAACAGTGACTTGGTACAAATGCCATCACCTTGAATGTCCCCTTCCTTCTTCTTCCCCTCAGCTTTATGTGCTGAGCATGACAGCACATGGTTTGAGATATGCTTGTGGTCAGTTTAGGTCAGCTGTCCTGGCTGCATCGTCTCTCATCTCCCTGCATACCCCCAGCCTAACTCACTGGTGTGGTGGGGTGAGGTGCAGAAAAGGCCTTGATGCTGTGTGAGAACTGCTCAGAAGTAATTAAAACATCCCTGAATTGCCAACACTGTTTTCAGCACAAACCAAAAATATAGCCTTACTTAGCTGCTAGAAAATTTACTTTACCCCAGCCAAAACCAGTACAGACCATTATCCTTTGAAAATATTATACCTTGCAGATATTGTTGACTCTAATAGATGGCAACTGAGAAAATTTAGAAGACCTTTTTCTTATCAAAGTACCTCAGTTATCATTTTTAATGATTCAACAATGTTTTTTTAATTTTAAGCCCCTACTTTCTAGATGGTTATCCAGCTTGGTGTACTATACAGCTTCAATGCCTCATAGCTTGTTTTGAAAAGCTTACCAAGGAGATATGAAGGAAGCAACTAAATAAAAGTTGCTCATTTACTAGTACATTTTTAGTACATTAAATAAAAAGCTCATTTATGAGTACATTTTTTCAAGACTTAAAATTAAATTTTATTCTCTGTCTGAAACTTCAAAATCATATCATCCATCCTGCTTCAGTTGCCTGAGATATTTGTTCTCCTTTCCTGACAAACTCTTAGAAATGAATACTTTTTTGCTGTTGCTTGATTCTAAAAGAGTTTTGAGCTGTAATGCAAATGAGTGTAGTCTTTGAAGATACCTCCTTTGCAAGGCTGAGCAATGCAATTCTTTGTTTTAAAGCACCAGAATTCAGACTAAAAACTATAGTTTTTAGTTAGGCTACCTACTCAAGAAAAAAAAAGCTACCTAGAATGGGATGTGTAATTTCTTGTATGATCAGCAGGGCACTACCTAAAATGACCTTAAGGAGTGCTTCAAATACGCCCAAACCACTTCCACTTTCTGGAAACTGGACGCTCCTCTCTGGGCTGTTACAAGAATGTTTGTCCTATGTCCTGAGTAAAAAATTTTCATCTGTTTTTATTTAAAAAAAAAAAAAGTATATATATATAAAAGGAATCAACAAAAATAACATCCTGCTTTCAAAGCAGCAGTGTGTACAGTAGCCTAATTGAAATGGAAGAAACATAATATAAAGTATTTCATCCAAAGAAGGCATTCAGGTTGATCTTTTAAGACAGTATCAGGCCTGACTCTTCACTCCTCTTTAAGCAGGATAGCCCTGCATGGGTAATCAGAATATGATGCAGTGTGCTTGTTTTTACAGCATCAGGAAATTAGACTCCAAATAAACAACTCCTCTTCCCCTGCCCCTTCTGGTAAAGAAGGGACAAAAAAGGAGAGATTGTGGGTTGAAATAGCAATTTACTAAAGAGCACACAACAATAGAATAAGACACACACACCAACAGCAATGTTAAGAAGTAAAGTATACAACAAAGGGAAGGTTTTTTACCCACAAAAAGGTATGAGCAACTTTAACTCACAGTGTGTTCTGATCTGAGAACCTACCTTTATCTACATCACTCTGATCTTTGAAATAGGTGTACCCAGGAACCCAGTCATCCCAGGAATTAGTGAACATTGCAGAGGGAATTTTGTACTGGCTTTTGCCCAATCCCAACAGCAGCAGTAAGATATGTTTTTCTTTAAAGTTGCTAGCAGCCTTTCAGACACACACTGAGAAACATAGGTTTAATTCCTTTCTGCCGAAGGAGTGACTCAAAACTAGGTTTTAACTTCCTGTTTTCTTCATGGCATTGAACAAAAGATGGGCAGTGTCAGTAGAATCTCTGTCATCACAGTATCTTTTGAAGAATAATGTTTTCTGACTTCTAAGCCTAAATTTTGGCCTTAGGAACCAGCTGGTGATTAAAGCTCATAGGGTGGGCTTTCAAGGGAATACTAGTTTAGGTGCTTTTAATACTGTTCTGAAACATTATAAACTCCTCTATTTGGATTCCATTCTGTGGCACAAGTGATGAAGAATTTGGTGCAGCATGGCCTAATTTATTGAGAGCTAAGTCCTTTCTTCAGTTTAGTGGTAATCCTCCCATAATTTCAGTAAGGGTTTGTTAGAAATCAACTAACTCTTAAATACAATTAGATGGGGACAAAGTCATCAAAGCAAAATCAAACTGTGTATTGGTAACATTCAGCCTAGCCGGGTATGTATCTTCCTCCCTTGAGAGCTGAACACACACACCCTCCTACCACATGGCTACATTTTATACCCTTTCCCCGCCTGGGCGGTCCCTGTCCCCTTTCCCATTGGCTGGGTACTCAGGAATTTATATTCTCTCTGGATCTCCTACTTTTCTGTCCTCTCCCCGCTCATCCCACCTCCCTCTCAGTCAGGTCTTCAACCCCGTCCCTCTCCCAGCTCACAGCAACACCCAACAAACCAACCAGAACAGATCCAAACCACAAACAACACCACACAGAACCAACAACTTTCATTCCTTAACTTAATAACCTTTTGGCTTCAGCAAAAGATCACCTCATCTCTCACATGTTGACAAAAACTACTGCTCTGTCTAGTTCACCTATGTAGTAAACCATTAAAAATTATTCCTTGGTAAGCCAAAAAGGAAAATTAAGT
The DNA here is from genome assembly GCA_013397175.1 of Platysteira castanea. Lineage (NCBI taxonomy): Eukaryota > Metazoa > Chordata > Aves > Passeriformes > Platysteira > Platysteira castanea. Next base: position 108,162 of record VYXC01004881.1, read on the forward strand.
AGGAAGAAATCCAGTAGTAGGTCCAATATTTCTTTTTAGGGTGAAAGAGGGAAGCACAGACTTACAAAGTACTGTTCATGCTAACTTAAAACCTAATGTGTAATACAAAACCCGTTCAACTAAATGTTACAAAAAAACCTAACCAGCAAAGTTGAACTAGATTTTTTGACACTAATTCACAAATTCACTAATTCTGTATCTTCTTGTGTCATGAACCACATGGGTATTACTTTTAAAGAATGCAATTGTAACCTTTATTCTGAGAATTTGGCCTATACTTGCAAAAAAATTTTACCAAAAAGTTATATGAACATTCTCTTGTAAGGAGAAGAAAATATTGAAGCTGTGAAAAAATTGCATGAAAGCCAGGGAAAAAAAAAAAAAGAAATAAGTTTATGTTATCTTTCCAAGGGATATTTTAATAGATTTTGCACTTTTTATTCTTTTTAATGGACTGCCTCTTGTCTGATAAAATTAAACAGGATTTATATACTACTGTAGCCCTTGTTTGGGGTAATGTTAAACTCTCTGACAAATCATTATTGATTTAAAATTATTCTGACTGGTTTCAGATAGTTGGAAAAGGCTGCAAGTGGAATAAATCTCTATGTCATCCTTATGTTCTTAGTCCAACATTGCCCTCATTCTGGAAGCAACATGCATAGGTTGTGTTGACAGACTTTTCTTTAAAATACAAGTCTAGGATTCATATGAAGGAGAACAAATGGTTGCCTTGTCATTGCATGAAAGTTTCATGGTGCTTGCAATGAAGATCAAGGGGCAGTCAGAAAATAATGTCCAAGCAGAAAATCTGTATCTGCAATATATATGGGGGTGAGGGCACCTGGACTGCAGATAGCATTATTTCGCATCTTCAGTGATTTTTGACAAGCTATCAAAATATTCTGAGATTTATATAACCACAACACATAACTGAGAATTTAAAGTGTTTCTGTGTTACATTTAGAGTCTTTTTGTTCATATAAATGAAGTGTTATGATTACTATAGGGATTAACAAATCTTTTCCTTGCTGGGCCAGAATTGCTGTAAGAGTTAAAAGTGCATGTTTAATAAAAATTTATATCTCTTCCTTTTTACAAATATTACCCAAACTTCCAGTAGTTTTACAGCGCTTTGTAGGCTCATAACATCTCTGGATGGGATTGTAAAAGATACACTGTAAAGAATGATGCAACTCATATATTAAGTTCAATCAAGGGCTGCAGTGAAGAACTTTTATTCATAAACTGTTTTCCTGTTTTCCCTCTCAGACTGGAGAACATATAGGTTGGGCTAATGTGCTTAAAATAAACAATTATTTCTTCATTTAAAGAGATGGCAACACAGATTTACGAGCTTAATAACTAGGTCTCCTGTTGCAGTCTGCCCAGG
>VYXC01004882.1:0-106017 GCA_013397175.1 Platysteira castanea
GATTATAGGTTTATTTTTGTTACTGTTGAACTATGTTTGGCTTGAAGTTCAATTTTTTTTTGCTTTGCATCTAAAATAAAGGTACCCGGAGCCATAATTTATTCTAATGACTTATTTCTATTAACAGTGAGAGCCTTTGCTGCTATCTAGCAAAGTGATAAATGCTTGTCTGATTGAGGTTTTTGTATACTTTCAGCTGAATCAGAGATCCAAATATTTAATGACATGATATAAATATGTGTCAAGGAATCTTTAAGTCTGTAAACTTTGGAATGGAACATATACATCCCTACCTGGAAGATTCAGCAACACTTATTTATTATCCCAGTGTATAATTATCATCTAGGATTTTAATGCTGAGGGAAAAAAAAACAGCAAAGGCACATAATACTTTAGGTATACTCTTATGAGAAAGGTAAGGATTACTTTTTGTATTAGCAAATGCTTACAAAGGTTAAATGTTTTATACATTTCACAGGTTTTGAAACAGAGTTGTCTCTGGTACATATTTTCCTTTCAAGAGGGAAATCTGCAATTAAAATTTGACCAGCTGCTAAACTGTCTGCTTCTTCAAAGCCTGATGTACCCTTTGAGTTTGGTTCCTGTCATGTGCCGAAAGACAGTCACAGAGCCACATCTTTTCAAGTTGTTTTCCAAGGTGCGCATGAGGTTTAAAACACGTCTTGTGAGTCTCTTCACTGAGGAGTTAAAATCTGTAAAAAAAAAATCTGATTTTAATAATCTCATCCACTGTGAAGAGAAAAGTTATGTGATATATTTCAATTTTTTTCAGTTTTTTACAGGGTATCCAATTTCCTTCTAGTCCCTTGTTATTACTCTTTCAGAACTATTTTAGTCTATCCTATCACTGATTCTTATAATGTCTAGTACCACTTAAGCAGGAAACAGCTAAGTTATAAGTACTACTGAATAAGTCACATACATGCACTAAACTTAGGCTTCAAAAAATTATTAGGAACAGCTTTAGAGGAACATGATCAAGGTTAAGTAGCTCACATCTTGACAGTCCAAATCTGAAAAGAAATGTTCTGTTTTATTGGGGAGTATTTTAAAAACATAAAATACCATTTGGGGAGGAAGAAGGGTCAACCTTGAAATGTCCCTGTAATGCTTCTCAGGTAGTTTACTTTAATGACCCATGTCTAACAAATTTCCCAATAATCTTGAATAGGAACCTTGGTTAACTTTCTGTTTCATTTTATAGTTTTCAGTTAAGCACCATTTCATTGGGTAAGATTATATTCTGGTACATGCAAAATAGCTCTGCCAACGCTTCATAAAAGCAGTATCTTCATCTCATTTTATGTAATGGAAGGAGGTCTTCTTTGTTAATTAGATGCAGCACAAAGTGGACTGACCAAATTGAGTTCTGGATATTGGTTAGACTGATAGCACAGAAAATTCTGGGAAACAAGAGGATTAATTGTTCCAGATACTATGTAACAAAGACCAAGATTTTGCTGTGCCTTCTATTTCTACAGATTTTCAATTCCATCCGTATTCATACGTAGAACTTTTAATGAAACTTAATTTTTATTGAAGAGAAACTGTTTATACTTTTTAAATAATACAAAATATAATTAAGTGATATAAAAGCAAATTTCTATAGCTCAGACCTCTCTGTAAAGTACTTTGAAATTTCTTAAATATACTCAAGTGACATAAAAATACTCACTATTTAAATGTGTAGATAAAAATAGAGGCCTTAAAAACAAAAAGAATGAGGCATTAAATACTACAATGATACAGGGGCTTTTAAATCAAATGTTATTGGGTATTTTCAGGAGGATTCATCTGAGTTAACTTAAACATCTGCAAGTTATTTGTCTAGACTTAAAAAGACAACCCAGATCACTGTCATCTTCAGGATATAGTGACCTTCAGGACCACACAAGGAAAATATGCACCTTTAGAGGGCAAAACACTTCCTGCAAGGACTAGAGCACATGGCAGGTTGAATGAATTAGAGTCATTTTTACCTCCATTAACTGTATGGCTATCTACACAGTGACCAATTTCGATTTAGACAACAAAAATTTAGATGTTCAAAGATAAATAGATTTCACCCTTATGTTCTGAAAATGTACTTTAAAGAATGTTTTCCATCCATAATATAATGTATTATGTAAGTGTTGCAGAAGTAAAGCAATCCAGTCCTCATTCATTCAGCTCCAATTTACTTCTGCACCTACTTGAAAGTGCTCTAATAAATAATTCTGGAATCTGCTACCTGTTTTGAGGTTTCAGACTGATACTTCAGGTTCTTGTGATATGATGACTGAACTGCTCAGGCCAGACTGAACTGCAAGATCAGCCACTGAAGTAATCGAAGAGCCCTGATATTTATATTTATTCTTATGCAGGTTCAATCATTGAGACTAACAGAGCTTTCATTCTGTCATGTAAAGGGCAAATACAAATGAACCAACTACAAAATTTGTCTTTCTACCTTTTCTAAAATCCATATAGTCCTAGTGGCAAATACTTTAGGGTAAATTGTGTGACGGAAAAGTCAAAGTAATTTGTGCTTTGAGAATTTGCACTCATTAGAAGGAAAATACCATGAAAAAATTTGTGAGAAAAGATAAATACAGAGAAACTATCAATGTACTCTTCTTATCTTTTTCTCTCATTACTGTTTTTTATCCTGATGGGCAGAGCAGAAAAAGAAAACTCTTCAAAGTCATAAACTATTGAAGTAGATTTTCTACAAGGTGAGAAAATGAAATATGTCATGACTGAAGACAGATTCTAATCAGGAAAAAGGAAAGAAAAAAAAAAACAAAAAAGAAAAAGGGAAATTCGATGCCATCCCATTCTTAGATGAAGCCCTAAGTGTTACTTACAGAATATATGCTCTGTTTTGAAAGTCTCAACCAGTGCTGGAATGCAAAAAGTGGTATCATGAACTTCATTTCCCACGTATATGATTCATTGCTTTTTCTCCCTGAGCAGAGCCATCATTTCCCTAGTCCCAGGGAAGTTAAAAGGAATGCATAGGGGACAGTATGTGAATTCTACTGCTTTCTCCTCCCAAAGCGAGGAGAAAGCGTATGTGTCTTTCATGTTCAAGTATAATTTTTATTGCTAAGGCAAAACCTCACTAAAAATGTGCTTTTTAGTTAAATTAGATTTTTGGCTCTTCCTCTGAAATCTCCAAACAACAATAGCAGTGTTTGTAAGCATGTCTTGATATACCAGGATGAGGAAGCTATTATTTCAGGGTTCCTTAGACTTTAAAAAGCAAATATGGAAAAATACATATACAAAACTGAAGCAGAATCTTGTGGTTTGTGGGACTTATTCCCAAAACTGACCTAATTATCATAAACTTTCCAAAGAAAACATCCAGATCTCAGGAGAAGCCATGCATTTCTGCAAAAGGCAAGGGGTAACTTAGAAATAAATTGTTGAAGATTTGGAATTATTGTAAATTCTATTCCCTTCCCTCCTTGCTTTTCTTTTCAGATTGGGAAAGTAGAAATTGCTTAGAAGTGCAATAGATGAAGGGTACGTGCCATGATACTGTCTTATTCATTCATTTCTGGACGATTTTTGCATGTGAAAAAGGATCCTAGAAACAGAATAAGTGTATGACTGAGGTTGGGTAGGACTAGTCCCTTAATCATCCATCTTTTTACACCAAGCTGCTATCCAGGTGGTCAGCACCAGCATCTACTGCTACATGGGGTTGTTCCTTCAGAGGTTCAGGACTTTACACTTGACCTTGTTGAACTTCATGACACTCCTGTGGAACCATTTCCCCAGACCATGGGTGCCCTTCTGGATGGCAGCCTGACCCTCAGGTACACCAGCTGCTACTTACACTTAGGTGTTATTCGTAAACTTGCTGAGAATACACTCTGCCCCATAAGCCAGATCCTTAATGAAGATGTTAAGGGAGATTGAACTGTGTGCTGACCTAGGGGGTGGCCAGTCACACAGTTTTAAGTCACCCTGTACTTCATTCATCTAGCTCATATTTCATCAGCTTCTTCATTAGGATCTTATAGAAGACTGTTTTGGAAACCTTACTGAAGTCTAAGAAACATCTAACTGTCCTTTCTTTTACTTGATATTTCTTCTCTGTTAATGTGTATCAAAGAATATTAATTTTATTGCCTACGCTGGATTGACTAGCAAGACCAAGGAAAAGGGGATCTGTTGGAAGACATAGACTTGATAGTAGATTATATTCTTATCAAATGATGATTATAAAGATGACAACAGATAAAGAAGACCTATGTTTGCCTGGTAGCAGAAATTTTGTCCTAGACCTTATATTTCATGGGTGAGTCCTAAATATACTTGGATGTGAGATAAATGCTGCTTATCTTCAGAAATAGTGTTTGCTCAATATATGAACAGAAGTGGAACTGTAGGTGTGCAAGCAATATGACAGATGAGATGTGTCTTGAACTGTGACCCCAAATCCAACTGCAGTTAATTATCTGCTGTTGAGGCTCTGAGTCCCATCAGACAGAAATTAGGTACTCCTAATCCAGTGGATGTCGAGGGCTAGCCCAGAGTCACTTCAAGGCCCAGAGAGGAAAAATACTGTACTCTGTTTAACACAAGACAAACCAGCACAAATCTACTATAACAGGCAAAAAGGCAACAGACTTTTTTTCTAACATATAGGCCTCCATATATCAATTACTTTGTGTAAATTGCAAGATAAGAAATTATTTCCAAAACTTAAAGCTCTTTCTTTTTCTAAAAATAGGTAGGTGTAAAATTTACTGAGATCTATGCAATTCTTTTTGTTAAACAGCGATGTAAAATCCCATGCCTATATTTGTCAGCATATTCCCAAGAATTCTTAATTTACCTGAAAAACTTATGTGTGACCTAAAAGAATTTTACTTTATTAAACTGTGTTAAGTTCTAAATTTTCTATCAGTTCTACCTCAAAATGACAGGCAATTACAGTTTTAAGTTAACCATTTCTTAAGCACATAGTCTGGAAGTATATTAATCTCTACTGAAGCCTGAAGCAATCTATAAAAAAAAAGTCTCATCTTATTAAAATGGTTCCCTTACCTTTCTCTTTTTCTGGCCAGTGCTAAGTAAGATGTAATTTTCCAGGAAATGATAGAATGTATAGATATCATTAGGGCTAGATACCAGATGAAAAATATTAATTTCTAATTTTGACTCTTGAATCTATACGGAATCCCTGTGTACAAATTTCCTTCTTAAGACAGTGAGATTTAAGGATGCTTCTTCTGGCACAATGAAGCAGATATTTATTTCTCTTGTGTACTTCCTTTTCCTGTGGCTGTTTTAAATGCAGACATACGAGATAAGAAATACTGATCATCTTACTGACATAATAAAAACCACCAAGCTTTTGTTCTCAGACTTCTTCAATATTATTATGCTTTCAACAGTACTGGTAATGTAGCCAAAGATAATTTTTTTTTCGTATTAGTAGCACCTTTGGGGAACATTAATCTCTGAATAATTGAGAAACACTGGCTAAGCTGTTAGCTTTAAATGACACATTAGTAGCTGTCATTCAAATTGATAGTTAGATCTGTAATTGAGAGTAACGGTCAGAAGGTAACTACTCTGTCATTGAATTTTTACTGCTTTATTAAATTACTCACCTGGTGCATCTGGCTAAAGTGTATAATCACAAGATATCCCAATCTTTTTACCATGTAAGGGCAAAAATTGTGATTTTGATCCTTTCTGCCATAAAGCTTCATATTCTGTTTTGTTGCCAAATTTTGGATGGCTATGCATATGGATATTCTTTCTGTCTGTCTAGCTAGCTGTCATCATGTCTGCACAATTTTTTTTATGACCTTCAATGTAGGACTCTCAATTGCTTAGACCTCGTAAAGAATCAATAATCATTCCTTACAAACAGAGGCAAATAGAAAATATTCTGTAAGACAGTCCTGGCGTATTTTGGCACAATGCTCAGTGCTTTAGAATTTTTTTCAGTATTGCTTTGTTTTGCAGAAACAAATATATAGATTTGAACTATTTGAATGAGCTGTTATACTCTCCTGAATGTTATGCAAAATGGAGTAAAAGACACTTAGACATTAAATTCTGCATTGTTTCCATTTGGCATTAAAAATTACCATTCTGGACCAGCTCATCATATTTTCTCTTTTCTCTGTCTCTGGACGTAGCATAATTCTTAAACTTGCTATTTGTGCTGTTATGTTTGTAGAGACATTTATAGTGAGTATTCTGTCAAAATTTAATATTTGACCACTGTGAGTGCTGACATTTTTATGCTTCCACTAAAATACTCACATTGACTTCAGACCGGCATGTTATAAACAGAAGCAGCAGTTCCTTCTATCCCATCAGGATACCAAGATGCTGTGAAGAGATGAAATTCAAGGTCCATGTCCTTTGCTACTTTTGTGGAAAAACATTCAAACCGTAGGACCGGTTAGCGTGCTTCTAGCTATTCTTAATGTTTTAGTGAGTATTCTGGGGAGAGTGTCATAATGTTCCTTTGTCTATCTGCTGCATAGAGATGTTGGTCTCTGTCCAATTTTTCTATTTAGCATAATGTTCTCAGCATGCTAACTCACTCTTCAGAGTTCTGGGCAATGTCTAGAACACATTAAAAACTCATCTACATATTTTAAAGAAAGATATCGTATCTGAAATTTTTTAATATGAAATGAACCTTGACAGTTTGCTTTTTATGTCTGACAGCTTGGACTCTAAGCATGAGACCTACTAGCTGCTCTAAAATTAACCAAAGTAATGCAAAGGGAATGTATTAAAGTGAAAGAATTTTTGGTTTAGCTGTCATTAATGTGTAGAATTATTTTCTGTTACATAATTTATACATGGGCTGCTAACGCCTTTGCAGAGCCATCTTGGCTCTGCAAAAATACTAGTAACTTGGATACAAGTTTCTGCATTTCTCTCAGCTTTCCAAAATAATTTTGGCAAAGGAATGCAAATAATATGGTAACACAGCACAGGCCTTGTGACTGCAAGACATCATGGAAGCTTGCATTTATTACTAGCTGCACAATCACCATTTCCTCCTGCGTGCTACTTCCATAATAGGCAGACACAGAGAAAACATACCTTGCACAATTTAATGGAACATGACAGTAGCAGTTAAGCCTGCACAGGAATAATTATCTCCACCCAGCATCACACTCAAGTCCCTCCTTTGCACTGCAGCTCCGCTGACAGCCATTCTGTGCATTTGCAGCAATATAGGTCTACCTTGGCCAAGCCATCCACACAGTTGAAGCCATTTGGCAGCATTCCACTTTTTCTTTCAGTTCAGCTTAGTACTGCATAGCATTCTGATTTAAAGACAAAACAGCTGCAAACCTGAACCATACAGTACCAAAAGGATATTGGGAAGGCTGCCTGAGAAAAAAAAACCCTATTAACAGGGATTTGCCCTCAAGTGAGACTATTTGTATTTAAGTTCTATTTGCATTGATAAAAGACCTATTGCTCCCCACTATTTTCAATAATCATATGAAATAATAAAAAGTATGAAATAACATCTGCTAATCATAAAAGAGTGGCATAAAAAAATGGAGAAATTATAAATAATACTGGGAAAGGAGCTGATACACAAAGTGATATGGATATAGTAGCTGATTAAGGGGTTTTTTAACATTGCCATATATTCAGTAACAGATCTAGTAAGAACAATTCATAGGATATGTAGGCTGTAACCAAATAACTCAGCATGTGTCCTCAGCATAAAGCTTTGTGGAAAATAAAGGATAGTTACAATAATTTCAAATAAAAATAGAATACTTGGGTTCAAGAATAGAGTAATTTTACTGCTGCATATGAGTGCAGCTAACGCTAGAGCAGTATACACATAGTCGAATGCATCCATTCTTAAAATGATGCTAGAAGCCAGAAGAAGTAACTCAAAAAGAGAATCAGTCTTAGGTTAGAAATTTTGAAGAAAAACATATACATTAAAACTCAGTTTGTGTGTGTCTGAGGAGAACTGGAGAAGGAAGTGAGTAGATTACATGGTGTATGTACTATTTCAAGGAGGAAAAGTCAAGTTCTGAAATCTTAGCACTCTGTGAGGAAAAGGCATAACAAGAACAAAATTCTAGCAGCTGAAGCCAAAAAAATTACATTTGAAATTGAGAAACATACTTTGAATAATAAGCATGAAAAACTGCTCATAAAAAATTCCAAGATAAATAGTGAATTCCCTATCTCTTTCCTTCAAGTCAAATATTTGCCTTTCTAGAAAAAACATTTTGATCAAATTCAGCTCACAAGAGTGGAGTGTAACAAGATATGAGTCTCAGTCTAAAAAGTATCAATATGAATCTGTGATAATTATGTGAGCAATCATGATCACACATATGATGTTTAATATTATGGACAGGCTTATATTTCTCCACAAAAAAAAAAAAAAAAAAAAAAAAGGAATAGGATCACAATGGGGATGGAACTGCTGTTAGTCTCTAGTTGCTGACATGGACAAAAATCTCAGAGCATAAAATACATGAAAGTATGAAGTACAACAACATTATTTTGTGACAGTATCATACTAATGTTCTCCTTATGCAAGGGGGTGCCTGCAACAATATGTGGACATCCTCAAAATTAAATGGAACCCAGGCAGGAAGGCTCTGCTATATGTACTTAGGTTTGGCTGATCTTTTTATTTGTCAATTGTGGTTGGTAAATGTTTGTCAAGCCTGACCCATTTAAAGGTCATCAGCAGGGGGAGGTCCTCATATTATCAAACTATTTTCTGTTCAAATACACTACAAATAATTGCAGACTGTTGGAAAACCCTCACTGAACATGTTGCTCTCCATGTCCTATCCTGCACATGTATACTAGTTTGAAAAGAGACCAGTGGGAAATCACAAGTCAGAATTATAATTTAATAGGAAAATTAAAAATAAATGCAATAGTACAAGAACCCAGACAGAGTCAGGATACAACCTGACACCCTGTTAGTCAGGGTGGTGCTAGCAGTCCAGATGAAGTGGTTCTGTTGAAGCAGTGATCCTGTACAAAGATCTGGTCTTCACCTAAAAGTCCAGAGGGGCAGCTCTTGTCCTCTGAGAACCCAGTAGGCAAAGGCTGCCTGTGCTCTTCCAAACCCCAGATTATATCCAGGTGGGAATGCTTGGCTCCTCCTCCCTGGGCAGAGCATCTCACAATGGGCTGATGTAATTTTATGAGTCATGCAGTGGGTCCTTGATCGCCCATTAACAGAGATAGCCCCCAGAGGGAGTTATCAAGGATGAGTCATGGTAGGAGATAACAAACACTGCCCCACCTGCTTTAACAGCTTGTGAAGATGATAATAGAATACATACTACTGGTTGCATCTTACACTGTAACCTAGGACAATGTGGAATACATAATTAGAAAGGGATGAATAAGGAGTTGATAAATCACACATAGATTTAGGTAGTAGGTCCTCCTAATGTGTCTGAATCAGGACCATGAGAGATTTTAGTTAGGGGTAGTTATGAAACAAAAGATGTACCATATGTCTGATTATAAGAACAGTCTAGAGCAAGATAAGAAAAGATACCATCCTGAAAATCCTTCTGTTCAGTTTCCATTTAATAAATAAGATGGACAAGTGCCCTTCTGTTTGACCTGAAACAACTGATGCCTGCAGTACTACTGATTTACTGTCTCATACAAATATCCTAATAATGTGCTTTTTGCCTAGACTTGATTTTAAAAGCCATGAAATGAACACTTCCACCCAAGTCCCATGATGCAGTAAAGGTGCCCATGACATGCATAGCACACATCAAGGCATTCCAAGATGTTTCACCAATTCTTTTGGAAAACACAGCTAACAGTGCCAGTGATGGCTATGTGCTCTGTCCTGTTCCTGCTTACATGACTTAAATTTGCCACAGCATAAATGTTATGGCATGTGTGAGAAAAAGATGCCAAACTCTTTTAGCCATTTTTATTCAACAGTTCTGTATATTGTTCACTGAATAATAAACAATGAGACTCAATTTCTGGAGCAAATAGATGAATGCAGAATCCCTTTTCCCAGACTGGTTGTACTGATAACAGGGGTAGAGATTATATTCTTCTCACTTGGCTTTTTTCAGTCCTTTGATTCATGAATCTGTTGTTCTCTGCTCCTCAGTGGTATAACTTGAACGGGAAAGATGAAAATTAACCTATCTAGTATTTAGAGTTTGTTCTCAAGAGATTTGAACTGCTTGATTACCCTTAAGATGAAGAAATGGCAGAAAGCATGTTTCCTTTTGTGGGTACCCTTCTTCTACAGTCTATTTTATAATAGGTGTGTGACTTACACAATAGCTACATTTTAAATGAAAATATAGTCAACTAAAAGAAAATGGAAAATACCCACTGCATCCCCCTATATCTGGCACTAAAGGCAAGAAGAAATTGAAGGAAAAGATATGTTTTCACATCCCTTTCCAAATTCTCTTGTGTGTTTTCTCACACTGACATGTTTTCTTTAAAAAAATAACGCATTCAGTGAAAATGAAATCAGTTGAGCATCACTAGAAAAACTGATCTGTCATGATATAGAATCAAAACATGGTGTGACAAGCTAATTATAGTCCATAGCAAGAGAAAGCTTAACTAGCTAATAAGTGACAAGTACACTGCGGCTTTACACTGTCCTATTTTTTTCTGTTTCTTAAGACACTTGTGAAGAACATGGTTTCTGTAGGACATTCCTTACTATGCTCTGTTACTACTGAAGTTTTGGCAGTGATGCAGATTTTGCTGAGTTATACAAATATGCTGTAAACTCATAATTTAGAATAAATCTAGATGTTTTTTTCTTCTGCCTAGTACAGGTTGTTGCTAAGTTGACTGAATTATCAATCTATTGTAATTAACAATACATCTCCTTTCTTTGAAGTCATACTAAAGAAGTATCACGGTACTTCTCCATAGCTACATTTTTATTGTTGAGGTTATTCGTCATTAGCTTCTTAGAGATGAGGTATCCTCACCTGCGCTTATTTTATGTGCCGTTTTCAAGGCACGTGTTACTGGAAAATAGTTTCAAGAAGGCAGAATATTTAACATGACAAAGCTATAAATTATGTAAATTTCCTTCCTGATGATCTTCTTCACTGACCACATGTGTGACCTACTCTTTGTTCTCCATTCTGTGATGAGAAGTGAAAGAAGTGTACAAGAACTGCTGCGGTCTGTAATTTCTGCTGGTGGAGGTTGGCTGTTGCAGCCTTCCCAGAGAGTGCAGCAGGGCTTCCTTGGGGAGAGAAGCTGTTTCACTTCCCATAGCCCATTCCGGACGACCCCGCATGGCTCCGGCTAGCTCTCAGCTCCACAACACGGTGGTACTAAAGGAGGCGAGAAGGCTCTCCGCGTGCGGGCTTCAGAGGATGTTTATTCACGTGGCTCTCGGAGGCCGAGAGAGGGCCACATGGCAGCAGGCTGGATCCCCGTGTCGGAGAGGGCCAGCGCGGCCGCTTTCCCCATGCAGGGAGGGCGTCACATGGTATGAGGCTGCATTTTGTATGGGGATGAGGGGGGTGGAGAGAGCACAGGGGTCCCAGGGCACAGGGGCGGTACATGGGCAGGATTAGGGTACAGAACAAATGGGGAGAACCCGAGGGAGTGGCTAGGAATAGGGGCAGGGGGAGAGAGGACAACGTGGGGAGGGCAGGCAATGTAGTAAAAAGGGAAGTAGGAAAACACACCACTACACAAGAACCATACATCACACTGCACACCACTAAATGGGAGAATGACTATTATCAGAGAACTACCTGCAAAACTCAGCCACAATGCTAACTAGTCTTGTTGCCTAAAATTTGATGCCCTGAAGACTTAGCTGCACTATTCAGAAGCAGAATATTAACATTCATTAAAGAAAAATGTAGTCATAAAAAATTCATCACTACAGGAGACAGCTTAATCATGAAATGTGCAGTTTGGAAAAAAGTGGGACACATACAGCCATGCTTGAAGAACATCACAAAGGTCTCAAACCATTACAGAGCTTTGGTTCAAAGTAAAACCACTTTGATGATTGTACTTGAGTTTTCAGACTATAGTGCAACTCATCGTGTTTCTGTTCTTCTGTCCCATGAGAAAAAATTAAATATACAAGTAAAACCATAAGGCACATGAAGCAATATCAGCATTTTCAAGAGGTTCTGTTTATTGCATTACCAGATTTTTTATTCATGAACTTTGCTCTAATCACATTAGTATCAAAGTTTATTATTTTTACTGTTGGTAACATTATTAATGTAATTACTGATGATCAGTGATTAATTATGGATTTTTGGTGTTATTAAAATAATGTTATTTTCTAAGATTGATATAATGCTAAATTTAAAAAATGCATGATGAACAGGCTTTTCTTATGATACATATATGAATAATATTCATTCTCAGGCTTACTTTTACTATTTCAGCACAATTTTATGCAAGACATCCTTTCATTTTTTAAACTCAAAAATGTCATGATTTTAGGAGGCATGAGAAGTGGGCCTATAGATTATTCTTTTCTTATCCTTATATAATGTCATGTAGATTGAATTCAGAACTATCAATCAGCCAAAAATGATGTGTGAAAGCTGAAAGTTCTGTATCAGTAACCCATTACTAAGAGAAAAATTAGGTGGAGAAAAGGCAGATATATAGGACTACAGAGAGCTTGTAGCCAAATGAGGGGGGTGTTGCAGACAGAGAAGTAGAAGCCTGCTAAGATACAATCGACATTACCTACCTTGAACCCAGCAGGCAGCTAAAAACCCCACATCTGTTTGCTCACTTCCCTCCAGTGGGATGGGGAGACAACTGAAAAAAAAATTGCAATTGGAAAATTGCAACTTCTGGGTTGAGATAGAGACAGTTTATTAATAGGACAGAAAAGGAAGGGGAAAAAAATAAGAAGATAGAACAAGTAATGCACAATGCAATTGGTCAAGACCCACTGGACCAATGTCCAGCTGGCCCCTGAGCAGTGGGCTCTCACCCCACAGCCAACTTGGGCCAGTTTTATTGCTCAGAATGACACCAGATATTAGGGAGCATGCCTTGAGTCAGCTGTCACAGCTTTGTCTCCTCCAGGTTTCTTGTGCACCCTCAACCTCCTTGCTAGCAGGGTGGCAGGAGGGACAGAAAAGTCTTTGGCCTAATACCAGCCCTGGTCAACCACAACCAAAACATCAGTCTATTGTCAATGTTATGCTCACCCTAAATCCAAAACACAGCACTGTACCAACTGCAGGGATGAAAATTAACTCTAGCCCAGCTGAAGCAGGACAAACACATAAGTAGCAGAACAGAAAATAGAGTATAAGCATTTATAACACAGTAATGCTACCAAGAGTAAACTGGGCCTAAAGATATTAATGACACATAACCAAAAAGTTGTAAATGAGGACTTGTATCTCCATTGAACAGTAGAGTACAGTAAAAATCAAAACATGTTTTAGGTATTAAAATCTGCAAGATAAAAAAAAAGGGGTGATCAGGGTAATTAGGAAAGTAGTCTGGTATAATCACAGTACTCCTGCAGAATGAGTGGGAAGCAAACTAAAAGAAGCTCTTATCTGAAAAATATGAACAATTTTCTTGGAAGCATTTCAGATCCTCACACTTTCTTTGGAGAAGGAACTGAAAAACATCCTCAATGAAAAAGCTAAAATGGGTACTTCAGTACTGACCTCCTCCACTGAATATCATTGCAGCCTGGCCAGCCCAGCCTTGAAGACTAAGGCTGTGAGGGCTGTGACCTTCTCTGCCAACCACACCAGTACCAAACACTAACACTGAGTGTAGAGCGAGGTTGTCATGGACTAATTATTTGGATACATAGTGATAATGACAGATAATGAGTAAGAACTAAGCCTTGGCAGCAAGTGTGGAGTTGATGAATGTCAGTCTTCTAAAGTGCTGTTCTGAAGTCTGAAACTGGCCCAATTTATTCATATTTTTATTCATCCACCACAGTGATCTCTCATTTCCTGGGGCTTTTGGATATGTATAGCCATATACTTAGTTGCTAAAGGGCTTTTGCAGAAGATCTGAGGGGAAATTATTGATGTGTCTTGTCACTCCCATGCAGCCAGTAAAAAGCCCCAGCCTAAACCAAATAAACCGGACAGTTGACTAAAGCCAAATAGAATCATATGATCATTAAGACTGGAAAGCACCTCCAGAAGTAAGTGGCTTCCCCTCACTTAAAACACACATGACAGTGAGACTTTCTTCAAATTTCTTGTTCTTTCTCCTTTTTCCAAAGGACAACATAAAAGATGTGATGGGAGCTGGATAAAGAAGAGGAAATTATATGAATACAACTTGTGGAAGTGCCAGAAAAGCTAAGAAGCCATGGAGGAGCTGCAACACCGAGGGAAAACACAAGGAGCACTCATGACAGAGCAGTGGAAATGAGTAAAATAGAGATTAGTTCAGTTTAAACTCTTAAAAGTTTAAACTCTGCATTTCTGTCATTAGTCTGAAGGAAAGAGGGATAAAGAAAATGCTTTCTTGTTTGTGGAGATAGAGACAAGGAGATCCTTTACCAATTACTGTAATGAGCAAAACAAACTTTACTTGGAAAAAAATTGAATTTATTGCCAACTAGAATAGATCAGTGTAATGAGGGAAAAATAAAAGACAAAAAAATAAAAAAACCACTTCAACAGCTTCTTTTCCCCTGTAATTTGCTGGCTGAGCTTCACTCCTTCACTCCTGATTCTCAAGAGGTGTTGAGGGCTGAGCGTAACACACCGACAATGCTGGGGCATGTACACCCCAAAACACCCCTGATGTAGTTTGCCCCTGCCTTTTTGTAGAGGCCTGGCCCAAAGT
The DNA here is from genome assembly GCA_013397175.1 of Platysteira castanea. NCBI lineage: Eukaryota > Metazoa > Chordata > Aves > Passeriformes > Platysteira > Platysteira castanea. The sequence continues at coordinate 14,836 of VYXC01004882.1, forward strand.
TTACTGTGCAACAAAAAACTGTGATTCATTCAAATAGTGTTTTAATCAGATCTTACAAAAAACATATTTACAAAAAACATCTGAATAAGCTAACCTGTTTCCTTACAGCTTGTTCTGCCTTTTTTTTTTTTTTGGTCAAATGTAGTAAATGTTAGAAGTGATTCCACAAAGCTAGGTTGTATAGCTTGTATTGTACTTCATGTGATTCTTGTCAGTATTTTATACAAAAGGCGTTAACTACGTTTCTTTTTCTAATAGATTGTTTTGACACAAATACAAACCCCAAGATTTTACGGGATTGCAACCTTGAAAGACAACAATCACCAAACAGAGAAGAACCCCATAGTTCTCTGGAGGCTCTGCCAGAGAAAGGTATTATCAGTGAGTACAAGAGGGACCAGTTTTGCAGGTAAGGATTAGTCAGCCTTCTTTAGATCTGTGGAGCTCTAAGGTGGTTTTACTTTAAAAACTCATGTATTATATGTTACGTTACAGCTTTAGCCACCGATGTGCATGGGAGGTTATGGAACATAACACCACCTGTAATAGGAAGCCAGAGGTCACCTATTGCTTCCTTGTCAGGCTGACTGGTTAGCTGGAAAGGGTTGGGATTCTACTGAGAAAATTCTAAATAATTTCTGATAAGAATGACATTTTGGTCCTTATTGTAATGGATATGTTATCATTTTTCAGTAAAGCTTTATAAACATGACTAGGTTGTTATGATATTATTACCAGGGACACAACTACTTGTAAGGTGAACCCTAAGTCAGGAATCAGTAATTATATATATTTCTAAAATATACTTTTCTGGTTTTGAGTCTTGGAAGACAAACAAGATGCATCTGCTGCAGCTGGAGCTTTAGTTTTTATTTTTATTTAGTTTTAATTTATACACACTAGAAACAATAACTTTATAGCCATAAAGTAAATAGTTACTTTAAATGCATACATATATATATACACACACATACATATATATGTCATGTATACCTTGCAACAGTTGTCAAAATTGTTGTCTATTGATATCTAGACAATCATGCCACTCACAGAGGGGGTTTACCAGAGATAGATGAAGAGAACTTTTGCTCTTGAACAGCTCATCCTTAAAATGGCACCCCATTAGCTAAGATTGAACCCTCAAAAACGGTTGTAGGGAAATCTGTAAGTCGAGGGAAAGGACTTTCACACTGAGCAGAGAACCACCGTGGGCAGCTGTTGGGCCATGACTTTGAAGCCATGAGAGAACTGTTTCTTGTGGAGAAATCGTTATAGCAGGCCAAGACAGACTCCTCTCCCTAAGTGAACTGGAGAAAGACTATTATAGAGGTGGTAAACTGACTGAAAAAATCCCAAGTTTTGTGTCTTTACATTTTAAGTGGGAAGAGGAAAGAGGATGGGGGAAGGAGAAGTGTTCTGAAAGTTTATTCTGACTCTCATCGTTTCTTTTTACTTTTAGTTCTGTTAATAAACTTCCTTATATTCTTTGAAGTTTAGCACCTGCTTTGCATTTCTCCTAATTCTTATCTCACAGAAGGTAAAAGACATGAACAAAGCCACTACAGACACAAATGGAGGATGTCAGTGATGGAAGACCAAGCATATTTTTGTATATGTTTTTCACCATGGGGTAGTAATATTGACTCAAGCTGAGGAAAAAGATACTGTAAATATATATGAAAGATCCCATTTAAAAGAAATTCTAGAATCCTGTCATGATGATGGGGTAATTTGATTCTTCTAGCCTGCCTTTTCCACTGTAATTAATTCAGACACCAAGGATAGAAACTTCCAGCTCCTGCCTCAGTGTGAAGCTTACCTGGGTCAAAAAAATAAAGCAATTCATTGGCATATGCATACAATGAAGTGTGTGACAGACATGCCTGCTCCAGCTTCAAGCTGGTTCAGAGACAGTGTCACTGCACCAGTGCGGCAAATTGCAACTTCCAGACTTGCATGTGCAACGCCTGTATTGGCTCTAATAGTTGAACCCACTCACTTAGGGCTAGACTGGGTGTCCCTGCACAGCACTGCTTACTAGAGTGCCAACTCCTTAGCCCTGACCTTGTGGAGATGGTCACTGTTTTGCCCACAAAGGAGAGAGGGCCTCTCTCTGACTTGTCCAGAGCTTTGCTTGGCGCAAAGCAATAGGGCAGGTGTTGCTCCAGCTTGGCAGTGGTAGTAACAGGATTGTATTCACTGCAGAGCACCCAGTGAATTCACCAACAAAACGTCAAATGAAAAAATGAAAAGTAATTTTCTAAGGGCAAATGTTGAGATAGCACTAGTGGTGCAACGGGGAGCTGGTAAACAATTTTTTGTGAAATAGAGAAATATTTTGCCTGATCACTGAAATCCTACAGGAAAAGTGTACAATGTACAGTAAGAAGGAAAACAAAAAAGGAAAATTCTTAAATTTCACAGAACTGGGACCATGAGACTGTCTCTAGCTTTTTGACAGCACTGACTATTAATCATATTTTAATGAAATATTTTTGTGGTATAAATCTGATTCATTAGTCACCCACAATTCAGTTAACTGAGCGTTCAATACCACTGTGTAACTACTGAGTCTGAATACAATTCAAAGAAGTCAGATAATACTTTCATAATGAAAAAGAGAAATATTATTCTCTCTGATTTTTCTGGATTTTTAGTGGTATTTTTAAAGTATATTCTCTCAATATCCTACACAAGTTTTGAATATGTTAAATGTATTTATAATTTTTTTAAATTATTGGTGTAGTCCTATGGTAAATATTACTTGCATTTGTGCAGGCAATCTGTAAAACAGGTTCATATTTTAAAGTGTTATATACTTAGGTTGGCTGCTGAAGATTTGGAAGTATTCCACAATGGTGAAATGTTGTTATATCAAACATGGATTTTGACCCAAGGCATCCCCCAGAAGGTAAAAACTACTATAAGGCTCTAGATTTTCTGGGTCTGTAGTGTAAAGCAATGGCAAGGGAAAAAAGGAAAAGTCATTCTTAGATAAATAGAAAGAGGATTTAAAAAATGGAAGTACAGAGCTATTTTTGATTCTCTATGATATTAGTGAGACCTCTATTGTGTTCTGTTTTATGAACTCATTTTAAAGCAGCATTGATATATTGGAAATGGCTTTAAAAAGAGCTACAAGAATGATAGAAGTTCTGGGGCAAAAAAAGCCTTTTCAGTGAGATACCTACTCAGTTCAATCCCTTTTGCTTAATGAAATGAAGGTTAAGAAGTGAACCTGATCATGATCTATAAATGCAGATACTTCCAATACTGGAGGGAAGTTTAATCTATCAAAGACATTAGAGACCTAGAGCCTGAACACAGAGCATAGGCCAATTGAGACTAGAAATGAAAGAAGCATTTTTACAGTGAATCATCACTATCCAACTGAATAAGTTACCTTGATGCTTCATAAGTGTTCAAACAAAGATTAGACATCTTTTTGAAATATATGTCCTAGCTGGAACAGAAATATGAGGCTTGATATGCCATTCAGGAAAACCAGCTATGTTAAACACCTCCTATGATTACCCAAGTATAAATTAATCTAAATTGTGAACTAGTGTTTTATACAATTATTATTACCTGGTAACTGGCTTTGTTGCAAACCAATTTCAAGATGAGACTTTGTAGATCTTATTTGATCTTTCATTCCTGTAAGTGCACAAAATATTAAAACAACCTTCCTAGCAGACTTTGTTCTGTAGCATATTTCCAAACTTAGGAAATTTGACAAGACATCATCGTCATCCATTTTTAGATTGTCTTCATTTTGGTCTTAGGGACCGAGACAGAAGGAAGATTGAGGGCAATTACGTCTTATTTTTTGACTAAAAATTACAGGAAGTGTAGAAAATTTCTTGAAAAATGCCATTCACCATACTGATAGTATGCAGATTATCAGTGCTTTGTTGTTTTCTTTCTGCAGGGTCACACTAGATTTTTATTTTATTTTATTTTATTTTATTTTATTTTATTTTATTTTATTTTATTTTATTTTATTTTATTTTATTTTAATCTTTTATACTTACTGTGGTGTCATAGAAGTTCTAGCTAGACCCTCTTGTACTGAGCTATACTGTCTCATGCTTACTTGGATCAGAAGCAGATAAACCAGGCAACTTGAAAAAACAGACACCACTCTAATGCAGTAAAATTTTTCTGCATAAAAACTTGCCTCCCAGTATAGTCTGAACAAAGGTACTCACTTGAGTAGCATTAGAATGGGATGCTTGCCATGGCTGTTTTGATGAGATAGAGGGAAAGACTGTCTTTTGTTTCATCTTTCAGTGATGTGTGTCAAGATCTATCCTGCCTCTCTCTTTTACCTGTCTTCCTTTTTACTTTACTGGTTTTGATCTCACTCATTCTAACCTGCAATTTTCTGTTCACACCTTCCTCACTCTGATTTCCTTACATGTATACCAACTATATGAAATTCAACAAGGGAAAGTGCCAGAATCTGCACCTGGGATGGGGCAACCCTGGGTGCGCAGACAGGGAATGAGACTCTGGAAAGTGCAGTGGGAGGATCTGGAGGTCCTGGTTGATGGCTAGTTGAATACGAATCTGCCATGCCCTGGCCACCAGGAGGGCCAACTGTGTCCTGAGGGGCATCAGGAACAGCATCGCCAGCTGGGCCAGAGAGGGGATTGTCCTGCTCTGCTCTGGGGTGGCCTCACCTCGAGTGCTGGGGGCAGTTTTCAGTGCCAAATTGTAAGTAATATGTAAAGTTTTTAGAGTGTCTAAAGGAAGACAACAAAGATGGTGAAGGCCCCTGAGGGGAAGCCGTATAACGAGTGGCTGAGTGCACTTTGTCTGTTCAGCCTGAGGAAGAGGAGGCTGAGGGGAGATCTCATTGCACTTACAACTTCCTTGAGAAGAGAAGAGCAGGGGCAGACACTGATCTCTTTGCGGTGACCAGTGGCAGGATGCGAGGGAATGGCCTGAAGTTGTGTCAGGGGAGGTTTGGGTTGGATATTAGAGAGACCTTCTTTACCCAGAGGGTGTTTGGGCACTGGAATGGGGTCCCCAGGGAAGTGGTCACAGCACCAAGCCTGACAGAGCTCAAGAAGTGTTTGGACAATACTCTCAGGCACCTGGTGTGACACTTTGGGATGCTCCTATGCAGGGCTGAGAACTGGACTTGATGACCATTGTGAATCCCTTGTAATTCATCATATTCTGTTTCTGTAATTCTTCTTTTTTCCGTATTTACTCTCCTGCTTTTCTTTTGCCTTTTCTTCTGTCTTACTGCTAGTTTCCTGGTTCCTTTGCTTCATAGTTCAGTCTTTAAACCTTTAAAAAATTATTCTTGCATTTCACACTTCTATGAATTATTTACATGATGTCATCGATGGGTGAAATTAATTACCAGTGAAATTCTCATGATATAACTGAAGTTGTTGCTACATACAGCAACAAGAAGACTAGCTCAGCATTTTTAATATCATACATACTTTTGCCATGGAGGATAACAAAGCATGGAGGCAACCCTTCCAAAACACAGGAGAGAAAATGCAGGTTGTATAATGAAGTGATTTTCTTTAATAAAAAAGATAGATACATATGCCTCTTGAGTTCATTCCTACTAGTACAAACATGAGCGACTCATAAAAAATTGGGATTTGTTATGCTTCTTTCCTTTGATTCCCCCAGGCTATTATTTCAACACATTGTTTTTAGTGGGAGGAAATGTGTTTTTTAATATGAACTATGGATAAATCTGAATTGTGGGAATTAAGATAAAAAGCATATTTATTTAAATTTTAGAGAAATGCGAGACAAGAGATTCAATTTTTCTAGTGTAATGTGTCATAAAGTTGAGGGAATGCAGAATTTTGGAATGAGACATTCAAGATCTTTAAGCAGAGACATGAAGTTGCTCTACTAGTGTAATATGTGATTATCACCCTACTGAAAAAAAAAAGGAGCAGAGAAATACTTTTCTGTGTGCATCAGTTAGGGTGAAAAGAACATATAGAATTTTAAATTTTTTTTGGTAGAAGACCATTTATACCTGTGTCACTATGGAAATAATAACTCACTGTGGATTCATACTGTTACTATTAAAAGCAGCATTTCAGACAAGTTCTTGGGAGCACTTCGTGCCTCACAGTTCCAGAGAGTCTGAGGATACCAGTCAAAATGCAGTCCTCCAGTTTATTCAGGCTCTTGTGGGATGTTCAATGCCTTCAGCAGCAGGAACAACTTTATCAGGTCTTCTCCAAAGTCTGCTCTATTTGTCTCACTTCAGAACTACATTGTGTAAAAGCTGTTGGTCCAGGGACTTGGGCATTTTAAAGCTTTTACTGTACCCCACTGAGCCATCCGTTGTACTTTCACAGCCTTTAAATTCATTGTCAAAAATACTTTATAAATAATTCATAAGGTTAAAAAAAAGAGTTAGGCTTTATGGGGAGCACTTTTTGTTTCTCAGAGGAAGTGGGAATGGAGTGATGCTACAGTCCATTAGGCTAACACAAACACACATCTAGTTTTGCACCTCTTTAAAGGGTTGCAAAACAAAATAAATTAGAAAAAATTAACAGCAGGCTGAAAAATAAGCAGATAACAGGTGTCAAAATTAATTCTAGATTCTGTTTCCTATATCTCTCCCTCCACACCAGTAGTACAGCTGCAGGTTTGCTGTCCCTCAATATCAGAGTTTGATTTCTGATTTCTGACTTTCAGGGTGGGGAGTGAATCCTGATGCTGAAATGACTGAATTGTGCAGGTTGTGCATGTTCTTTTCCAACAGTAGTTTTTGTTGTCTTGGGCTTTCAGAAAAACAGTTGTTCAATTTAAAACAATTGTTTCCAAGATGTAGTTTCTGGATTTGTCAGAGGACCAGGATTTTCTGCAGATTTTTAGGAGATGTACAAATAGAAAACGACAGCAAACAGTAAAGCACAGGGAGTAAGAAAACATAGTAACATTTTTGTTTCTGAATTTGGTGTGTTTTCATACTGCATGCAAGACATATCCCTCGGAGCATCAATATTGTCTAGCTCAGATAAATTGTGTGCATATCAGTGCCTCAGACAAGAGAGACTTGTAGACAAATAGTACTTTTAAAACATATGCACACGTGTACATATAAAATATAACTCAAATTTAAAAGACGGTATATTGCCACAACAACCTCTATTCTTTGCTGTTAATGATTAATTTCCATGTCAGTAAAACTGAGATAATGTTGGTCTTTTCTTTCTCTTCTTTTTAGACTCTAAGGTTTTATTCTTCTATCTTAAGTAACAAAACTAAAGGACCCAGCAAATATGTTAGAAAATTAAGTTACATACTGATATTTTTCAAATAGAATACCTGGACTTCATAACTCATTTTTGGTGGAAGGATATAGAAGAATATCTAATTCTAGCATTTTAAAAGCATATTTAAATAGGAGGTTAAGGTGAAACTATATTATGATAGTGTACTAGACGGATTTTTTGTTACAAGAAAGGTGAGAAAAGATGAAAAAAATTCTGTGTCTCAAAGATCCAGACCTTGAATACATTAATTATAGAGGAGTTCTGCAAAAGGTAGAGGACTCTTCTGATAACTGTAGGGAAGTTTCCCATGTTTGATCAGTTTCAGAATAGGGAGTTGCAGAGTTCCACAGCTCTGAAAAAAAATAAGTTATGCAGAAATAACAGTTGAAAACAGATGTGAAAGAATACCAACATTCACTGGAAGGCTTTTAATCACATTGGGTACAATTAAAAGCTTCCCTGAGATCACAGGAAGAGATCTGTGAAGTAAGACCTGAAGTAAGGAACAGGCTCCCAAACATAAACCACCCAAGGTTTTCATCAGCTATCAGTGTTTACAAAATAAAATGCTTCAGACATTGCCCTTGTTTGTAGCAAAAGCCATTATCTCTCCACAGTTTGTGATCTTCAGTCTCTCAGCATTGTTAATTACGGCGCTCATCTCACGTGACTTTGCACATCTGACAGTCCCATGATAGTTACTCCAGTTTCCCAATGAAGGAGAGAAGTAGGCACCTCTGGGGTATGGTTAGTTTTATCCTAACATGAATGGGGTCAAAATAATGGGAAAATTTGATGGCAATTCTTCAGCGGCAAAGGAAGTCCTGGGAAGAGGCTGGCGTGATTTCCACAGAAACCTGGTGTTCTGAGGGAGTTCTGCATTTCTCACCCTTTGCTCCCACAGTTACCAGTAATGACTCTTCTCTGTAGGCTGAAGGTGCACTTAGTTCAGCACTCACACTGATGAGGATCCTCTTTGGCAGAGATGTAGAGGGGAAAACCCAAAGCACGGAGAAAACTGAAGGACAAAGTTAAGGCCTTTAAGCATGTGTCTTTGTACGTACAGCATAGGGACCTTTTATCTTGATCTTGTGTAAACTCTGAAGAATCCTGCAGTAATGTCGGCCAAAGTCCAAGTCCCTTCTTCCCAATGCCTCAGTCTGCCTGCCTCAGTCTCACTGTGCCTGGGGGTCTCTCCACAACCTCCAGCGATGAGGTATAGATTTGTTATTTTCATTTTCAATGTTCTGGAAGGGGTCATTGGGCAACTGCATTGGCCTCACTCAAAATTGATTGCTGCAGATTGCTGCAGATGAGGTTTTTAGAAAAATAACACAAGTACCTTCTGTTTTGATTAATTTTGATAAAAGAAATACATTCCCAGAAGTCCAGGGTTGCCTTTTCTAATCTTACACTTGTGACCATCAGAAGATCATCACATAATTTGGTTCCATTTGAAATATTCATTAGGGAAAACCAGATTCTGCAGACTCGATCATCTGTTGATTTAATGCTTTCAGAGTATTGCCAGTTTGGCTGATGTGAATCTCATTAATGTTATCAAGGCCACATCAATGAGTCAGAAAATCTGGTGGAAGAGCATCTCTGCCAGCTTCACTCTTGTCATGATGGCTACTACCTGCTGAAATTTCACAGAACTACAATGAACAACAACTATGCCAAGGGATAAGGGCAGGCATGCAATTCCTATGGATGGAAGAGCCATCCTACAGCAAAATCTATACTTGTAATGACTGTACATTATTCATGCAATTGTGGCATTAAACCATTAGTATTTGATGAGTATTTGATCAGTGAACAGGAGGAACAATAAGAAGAGGACAAAGACTCCTTTTATTTCCTTCTAACTGCTGTCTACAAAATTCTGTTAAGAATATTTATGCCTCTCTCCCAGTCTTCTTTTTTTTTTTTTTACTCTCAGCAGTCTATGGCTATCCCACCATACTAAGCACAGGATTGGAGGGAAAGAGCTGAGCACTGAGGATGAAAAGACGAAAGGATTGAACAGAGAAGTAGTATTTCTAATGAAAGGATGGGGCTGGAGCAGCAATCCAGAGGTTTGGGGATTTTCACTCCAAAACAGGTAAGCAATATCTTCCCTCCATTGCTTCCTACCCTGCGTATGAGAAGCTTCTCTTCGGCACCCTCACTAATTTCCAAATAAAAGTGCATTACAGTAACCATGTTGTAGTTATTCTTTCTATAGTTCCACCAGCATGGGAGGGAATATGACAACACCAGAAATAGTTTTGTTACAAGCTCTGTGCTTGGGAAGGGCTAATGGGAAACAAAGAGAATACAGTGATCCCAGTTTTCAGGTCATATTTAATAATTAGTATTTTATTTCTGTCTTTGCTTAAAAAAAAAATCATAAACTCCCTGGTAATTAAGGAAGCTAAACAACATTTTTAAAATGCATTGAAAACCAATTTCACAAAGTTTTTAGAACATTAATGTGGCAGGATTATCTAGTAGCTCTTCTATTAGGAATTATAAAAGGAAAACACGATTATTATTGTCTAATCACAAACTACTCAAAACATAGTAACAATAGAATATTTATTTTGCGCTTTCATATATTGTTTTATATGTTAATTATGTGTTAGCAGAGTTTTATATATACATATAATTGTATGTCTGTATATGCATGCATATATAGAACACCCAGATTGGAAGGGACCCTGAAAGCTCATCTAGTATGTGTATATATAAAACTTCATAATTTTCTGTCTAAAATACATATACACATGTTCCCAAGAGCCTACATTTCTTTGAAATTCATTGGCTTTAGTTTTCTAAGTTTGCTTTGCAGCCTTGGAATTCTAATCTTTGCTAGGTTTCTATGAAAGGTGAGAACGACTGCTGCTGCTACATTATGATGGCTCTAGCTTCACACTTGAGGTCACAACACATACGTATTGTCTTGTAGCACCAGAAAAAAGTGAGTTTCTATGAGAAAAAAAAAGGGCACTTTTCTTGCAGTGAAAGGGCAAGTTGTAGAAGAGGCTGAGCATTCCTGCAGGTTGCATCCTTGGAAAGACATCTTCTCTTCCGTATAGGACAAAGCTTATAATGTCTTGCAAACCCAAAGGTGGAAGGGTTGGATACCAGAATGACAAAAGGAAGGATGATCTTGTAGCATTTTAAAAGGAGAATTTTCAATAAAATACTTTAGATCCTTGGCAGTTATTTTGTTGTACAGGAGGTATTTTCTGTCTGAAATAATTTTAGCAAATGCTGTACCATGGTGTCAGAAATTTGTGAGACAGATTTGTAAAATTCCATAAATTACTCTTTAAGTTCTAAATGTGACATTCAACTGTTCCTTAATTGTACAGCAGCACTGAACTCCCTGGGCAGGAGAAGTCCAGCACCAAACATGACAACTGTCTCCCCTCCAAGCCAGGCAAAGACTGAACCACGCCCAGGTAAGAAACTGACAAAAACCACATGGCTTCCTCCCCCACCCCCCTTCCCCAGAACATTTCAGTGGTACACCGAGGCACTGGCTACATCTTTGTCTCTTAACAGAGGTCTATTTGCCATTTCCATGACAACAAATGGGGAGAAAATTCCCTGAAGGAACCTAACGCCCAACAGTAGAGAAGATTTCCAAAGACCAAGTAACAAAAATGGGCAACACGCAGCTTCATTCCTATGCAAACTACATAGAACTTTTGCCTAAAGTTTTATTTATATGCATCCATTTACATTGCTTAGGTAGGGCATCTGTTTTGCAGCATTCAGTAGTGCTTTCAAGCCATAACTACTCCAAAAATTGCAAGTGTTCCACGTAATACATGGCTGTCAACTTGAAGGAGAGATGGCCTCCAGTCTACCTTCTCACTTAAGAAGAAGGCAGCAGTGCTCTGATAAATAAAATTACATGTCTTTTCAATGAAAACAAGATTTTCATGTCTTTTGTAAGCAGCAAGTTTGAAAAACAAGTTTGAAAAAATCTGTAATACTTCATCTGACCAGAAAAAACTTGCAACTTTCTTCTTCAAGTTAGTTTGCCTTTCAAATTAAAATAGGACTCATGCCTTCAATTTTATCAGTTGTCTGCAAAGCCATTGTGAGCAGATTCTTAAGACACCCGGATATATCAGGTCCACGATGTTAGAAAACTGAAGAGTCGCTGAGCTATTGATATCTTCTTTCTTCTTCCCATAATATGTCCTCTAAGAAAAAATCTTCATATCTTTAGGAAAAATACAAGCTCCTTTGACCTAAAAACTGGGCACAGAGAATTGCTAAAGTTTAAGTAGAACAAGAAACAAGATTACATAAGGAAAGTGAAATATTAGCAGAAGTAGAATAATCAAACTTCTTAATACAATCTAGTATATTTGATTCGCCATGAATGTAGATGAATTGATGCATGGATAATAAGGGAGTTTAACTGTTAGTGTATAAATTTTGATTTTTGAATAGTGGTGAGTTCATTCATAAAAATATTAATTTTCATTATTTGCTTACTCTGTGTCTCTAGAGTCCTCTTTTTTGAATATTTTGACCTTACTGACACTGAATATTTCAAAGCCTCAGCTCTCAGAAACCCACATCTTCCATTTTTCCTTACATTCTAGTTCTCAATATCTAACTTAGATTTTTTTTTTTAGAATTCATTTTGAAATAATCTCTATAAAGAGCACTTCTAGGTCAGTAATTGACACCATGTGCAAATGTAGTTCCACAGAATGTCTAGATGCTCCTAAAGTGGAAGGGATAAAGTATTAGGCCAAATAAGCTTTGAAGTAACCACATATTTGTTAAATAACTTCAAAGAGATTTAGTTGAATGCAGGGTACCTGGCAAAGCTACAGTAATCAAAGATACTGAAAAAAAAGTAATTTATTTTTCTCTTCTCTGATTTTGACTTCTTTTTTATCTCCTCTATCCTATACCTTAAGTGATACCTTATATCAAAACCCATCAGTAACAAAAGTCCATCTAGTTTTGGGCAACAGCTGTAATATTGAGGTATTAATTCATTTAGTTACATTATCTGGATCTCAGCAGAGTCCAGCTACATCTCTCAGACGTAGACACCTTTCTCTTACCATTCTTCAGATAATTCTACCCACTTTTTGAGACACTTTTGACACATTGGTTATTTTTCATAGCTATACCATCCATATTCTAGCTCTGTGTAGATACATAGATGGATATAGATACACGTCATGTAAAAGATCCCCAAATACAATACACTGGTCTCCCACCATTCATGGTCTTGAAAAGAGTTGTTAATCATATTATTTAATCCAGCAGAGACAGATTCATAAGTATTGTGGTGGTACTAGTGATGGATGAAGTAAAGAAGAGGAGAATGGAATAGGAAGAATGCCAGAACCAGGTCCTTAACTGTGGTACAATAATTTGTCCATGCATGATTCTTTTTGTGCTTCTCTCCTTCTCTGAATGAAAAGGCAGGGGATGGAAAATATTTCAGCCCTCAGCAATGCAGGCAGAGTAGAATGTTTATTATGCTAGATTTCAAAAACTTTGATAGATATACACATCAGTTGTTGCCAGATGAAATATAACATTTTAATTTCTACTCTATTTATTTATCAAATATCTTTCTATTAATTTTTTAGGGGCAGCTGTGATATCTCTAAGTAATATTTTTCCCTCTGAATAGGAAATCAACTTTTAAATGAATACAGAACTTCACTAGCTAGAATTATGACATGACAGACCATTTCACTGTCAAAGAACTATCATTTATGATATTAAACATCAGTAATTTTACTAAAATGGTGATGTAATGTGAGTTAAGAGCATTTGACAGATTTCAGGGGGAAAAAAAAGCAGTTAGTGTCTGTTTATGAAAGTGAATTGCCCTTAAAAATAAATTGATTCTCCAGTGTTCGTAGTTTTTAATTGGCAGACAGAATAATTGATAGCTTTATTGCTCAAGCCAATTATCATATATGTACCTATCCATATATTATGATGATATTCCTAACTCTTCAGTCCCTGCACTTAATAATCCGGAGCCACAATTAGGTAAAGATAAAACCAGCTCTCTCATAAATTGTTTTCCAGAGTGCAATGACACATAAATTTATTCAAATTTATCTGCAGCAATATGCAACTGCAGGGCTGTGTTTACATCAGTGCTGCTGTAGATGACTGAATTCATTCAAAGCAGAAGAGAAAACTGGCTATGTCTGCAGAATAATGTTATTACTCTTGACTCCCTGCTAGCATCTTCCTCTGTTTGATCCTGTACTCACAAACCTGTAATCATCAAGTTCCAGGCAGCATGCTCTTTAATGTGAAAATTGAAATAGGCTCAGAAGATTACTTTGGAACTCAGGTACTACAGGATTGTGCCTGGCAGTGGGATGCGACACAATTCAGAGACAGGCAGCTGTAGTGCTGCTTAAATTGTGGACATATGGAATGGGATCAAAACAGTCCAGCAGGCATTGTGGGAGCACTGCCAGGAGGATCTTGCAGGAGAGTGTTTCATTGTCACCTTCACTTCATGGAGATAAAAGCTTAGCAGGGAGCAAGTGAATAGTTCTGGTGCTGATTACAGAAGGCAAGGAGAGCTCCTGGAGAGAGGCTGTAAAAATAGTAGGTTAAAAGTCCTAAGTGACACTGCTAATTTGGAGGCTTTAATCCTCTGTCTAGATTTCATTATTGATGACACCTTTGTAAGTAAAGTGTTTCTGTAAGGACCTATGTCTGAATGTTGGAAACTCAATTACACATTGTGTGAATGTGGGTTGATTAGCTGGTGACCTTCCACTAAAAGGCAGTGGCCCTGGGCTTCTTTTTAACATCGTGAAGGTGGTACTTTGCTGTGGATGTTCACATGCTGAAAAAATATGCTCAACGTGTGTTTAAAACTGTGTTTCAAGGCCAAATTTAGCTGTTCTTATCTAAAAAGTTCCAGTGAGTCACTGACCAAAAACCCCTTCTTCTTTTAAATTAAACACTTCAGATGTGTATATATTCAATATCTAAGTAAAATAATGCTTTCATAATCAGTTATTTATTTCACTGTGCTAAGATTTCAAGCATAACCAGTTCTCTGTTATTGTACCTTATTGCATGGGATAAACAGATTGTGTGGTGATTTTAAGAGCTCATATTCTCCTGTCCTTGACTATGACTAAACAGATAATGGCACTTGAACTGGCATTCATAAGATCAAAGTGCATAGACATTTGAAGACGAAAACATAAATGAGGAATTATAGTTACATTTTTGGCTGTGCTTCAGAGCAGTTAATTCTGCGTTTCAAGACACTGAACACTCAAATAATGTCAAATGTAAATATTATTAAGGTGATTCATCTTCTAATAAGTGAACAATGCATATAACATTGAGAACAGAGACTGAAATGGGTTGTAAACTTTCCTCTGGCTCTAAGTTTATTGTATACTGTTATTCCAACTGTTTATATACTATAGAAATATTGACAAACTTAAATGTTTCTCGTGACATTAAAAAAGTGTCTGGAAAGCTGTTTATCAGGAAAGACTGAGAGCAGCCATGGTACTAAGGCTTCCATTTTACCATATCTGTATTTGCAGAAAAACTAAAGCAGGCATAAATGAAAATATATAGAATTCTATTGACTACCATTGCATGCACAGAAAATAGGAAATTAACAAGATGAATGGAGAAAAACTTCTAAGAACTGTTTTCTTTAAAAACACAAAAAATTATATGTCTGGAGGCTAAGAGTGTATGGGGAATACTTTCCTCCATCATTTGGAGCATGAGTTTGAGACTAATTTATATAAAATGCAGATTAACTAAAATCACGACAAACAATTTAACTGTGAAGAAATTTTTTAAACTTTCAACATGATACACAAGATTTTAGAGAAAATAGAATCTTAAACGAAATCATCTGTTGGGCAGCTGCTATTCGAATGCATGTAGCATCTCTAAAAGTCATGAAGAAGAGGATCATTTTATTAGCAGTGCTGCACTTCTTCCTTGACAGGGAAAGAAGGCAAGTAGTATTGCTTTCCCAATAAAGAAGTCCGTCTTGAAACACCTTTTTGCAAAATTTTCAACAAAAACTGAAGTCTTCATTAAAATTGTCAAGCAAATTTACATTTCCTTTAAATTTTTGGCTATCTTTTATAGTTGGGCTTGCTAGTCTTTAGGCTTAAAAAATTCTTACTCTTCTTGAACAGAAAAGGAGAAATTAAGTTTGACATTTCTCCACCTAGATGGCTGAGCATAAGGAAATTTAAATGTTCCTAGGTTAGCAAGGGCATTGACATCTAAATCATACCATCCTCTGTGGATCAAAATCCTTCTATATTCTGAACAGAGACTATGTCCTAATACCAGGTTCCAGTACCAAAAAAAACAACAAAACAAAACAAAACCCCAAACAAACAAACCTCCCCCCCCAAAAAAGTTAAAAATTATTAAAAATAAGAAAAGAGAAAAATCACAGGATATATTATTTTGTACCTGCAGTTTGAATACACGCTTGACTCCCATTTTAAAAAAGCATATTTGAATTAGAAAAGTTGCAAAGAAGTCCTATGAGAATGACCAAAGTCCCTGAACACTTCCGTTACAATTTTTCATAGTTGATAAAAGTCTGCTGTTTTGTAATTCAGCAGTTTTCATCTGTCCTTCAATGTACTTTGAATAAAATTAGCTTGTATATAAATAACTTCCTTCAAGGTTATTTTATATAACGAATTCTTCCTTAATGTCCTCACAAGGTATCAAAATAGCATCACCATTTTTAGGTCACTTGTCATATAGAGGGACAATTTAAGCAGGTGCTTAATTTTAAGAATATGACTGCTCTTTGGTGCACTGGAACCTTGATGAACTTCTTTACAGTTAAGTAATTAAGTCACATGAATTTCCTGTCTTTCAAGTGATAGATAAGCCCCAGAAACTGAGATGTTTAAGGTCGTTTAGATGGCCCAGTACTTTATATGGGATGAAATAGGAACAAATGTGAAGGAATTTGGATATTGGTCTTACTAATATTAAATCTCTATGTTTTATTTCACCCTGTCAAAGCAAAATTTGGTTTTATATAAGTCATAATGTTTTACTTGACTCTTCACTCTTCTAATCTCTTTCCACATCATTCTTTTAATGAAATAATGTTCTATATAAATATCTCATTACCTGTTCAAAACAGTGGCTACTGGTAAAAGTTACTTTAAATGCCAACAAAATGCAGCTACTGTGTGTGCAATGAATATGCCACATCAATGTGGAAAAACACAAGGTAAAGTGTTGGTAAAATATTGTTTCCAGGGTACATCACCATGTGTAATACATAATTCTAAAACAAGAAAGGTGATTTTCATTCAATTGTTTTTTCATTGACTTCAAAGGTGTCCTGAATGAGTGAGCAAAGGAACAGATATCCACAAAGTAGAGGATAAAGGACTCTCCTGTTTGATGTTGCTATGAAAATTTCACTGTCCTGGTGTGGGAAAAGAAAGCTTATACAGCTCTGTTTATTTAGCAACTAAGCAAATCAATAAAATACAACGTATTAATGATTACATTTATTCCTTAAAAAAACAAATATACAACCTGGAGTGTATTTATCTGCCAGCAGTATTTGTTTATGAAAGCTTTCCATTGTTCTTTTTTTACTACCTGCTTTTGAAGATACTTTGGTGTAGTTCAATCTTTAGTATTTCTTCCAATGCAGAGTATTTGCTCTTCCTCTGGGACCTTCCTGCCCTCACTGCAGCACTTCACCCTTTGCCCAAACAGGGCAATGCTGGCTGGGCAGAGGGCACAGCAGGTGAGACTTCTGTTCATTATTCTCCCCTTCAGTGCTCATGCCTGCTTCACCTTTGGTATGTTCTTTTCACTCTGTTGTTTTTTCTTTTTTTTATTTTTTTCCAACTCAGGTTTGTCCAAAGTTACTTTGTTTTGCAGTTTGATAACCCCTGATACCAGTATGATTTCTGCAGCACAGCAGTGGTGCATCAAGAATGAACTGAGCCATCAGTGTTCATGTCTTTTTTTCTCTTTCATTTTAGTTTGTCTATTCCAGTAAATGTTTCCTCGCTCTCTGTTCTTTTGTCAAAATCTTTGTTCATCTTCTATTCTCAATTTATCCATCTTTTCCCGTTTACCTCTTTTTGTACTTAATGATGCTCTTTCTCTTGCTCACAGAGGGCTTTTCCATGGGTGGCTTGTATTCATAAGAGTCTGCAAGACACTCAGGTTTAGTTCTTTTTCAAATGAAAGCTTGTAAACCTTCCTGTTTATCTTTTTAATTTTTTTTCAAGCTGCTGGTTCTCATTATTGAATATATTATCAAACTGTGCACTGTAGAACCTGACAGTATTGATACATTCTGCTTACAAGCAAAGCAGACTTTTCAAGACATGACTGTTTAGGTGTCAAGATGGTCAGTAACAGAATTTTTAAAGTAAAGAAAATTTCAAATTATTAAATCTCTCATAGTAATAAAATAGATCAACTAAAAATCCAGTAGGAAAAGCAAGTAGAATTTAAAGGATTTGTGATTTAGTTTTCTCTGGCTAAATTCCATAGCTCAAAGTCCAAAGAAAATAATTAATTAGTGGAGTCCCTTGAGGGTCTCTACTGGGACTAATGCTATTTAACATGTTCATCAGTAACATGGAAAGAGGGATGAATGCACTCTCAGCAAGTTTTCAGATGACACCAAGCTGAGTTGTGTGTTTGATTTGCTTGAGGGACTGGATGCCATCTGCAAGGACCTTGTCAGGCTTGAGAGCTGGGTCCAGGCAAACCTCGTGAGCTTCAACAAGACCAAGTGCAAGGTCCTGCACCTGGGTCAGGACAACCTCCAGTATCAATCCAGGCAGGAGGATGAACAGATCCAGAGCAGCCCTTCCCAAAAGGAATTGGGAGTGCTGGTGGATGAGAGGCTGGACATGACCTGGCAATGTCAACTTGCAGCCCAGAAAACCAATTGTGTCCTGGGCTGAATCCAAAGCAGCGTGGCCAGCAGGGTGAGGGAGGGAATTCTGCCCGTCTACTCTGCCCTTGTGAGATCCCAGCTGGGACATTGCATCCACCTCTGAGGTCCCTGAACACAAGAAATACCTGGACCTGTTAGAGCAGGTGGAGACATGGGCCACAAAGTGATCAGAGGGCTGGAACAGCTCTTCCATGACGAAAGGCTGAGAGCTTGGGTTGTTCAGCCTAGAGAAGGGAAGGCTCTGGGGACACCTTATTGCAGGCTTTATAAGAAAGATGGGGACTTTTTACCAAGGCCTGTAGTGGCAGGAGAAGGGCCAACAGATTTTGGCCGAAAGAGAGTAGGTTTAGATTGGACATGAAGAAGGCATATTTTACAATGAGTGGTGAGGCACAAGAACAGGTTGCCCAGAGAAGCTGCGGATGCCCCATCCCTGAAAGTGTACAAGACCAGGCTGGATGGGGCTTAGAGTAATCTGGTTTAGTAAAAGATGTCCCTGTCCATGGCAGAGAGGTTGGACAGAATGGTCCTTGAAGGTCCCTTCTAACCTGAATCTGCCTATGATTCTGATTCTGGTATTTTTTGATTCCTTTAAGGAATTTTCAAAAACAATCCTGAAATATGCTGTAAATTCATTCAGAAGCAATTCAAATGCACTGCTTAGAGCTTCTGCTGCTTTCTATGTTTATTCAGAAGGTAAAACTGGGTGGTATATGGCACAGTTATAAAAACTGTAGGTGCAGATTTCCTACAAGTCCAAGCAACAGTATCATTTGTGTTCCTTTAACAGCCAGGCTTTCCACTAAGATGCACATTATCATAGCTAGGATGAGGACTATATTTTCAGTGAATAATGTTTTTGATCATGAAGGATTAGGGTCTTTAGATTTTTCATGTGTCTATACAGATTTCTGCATATTGGCTTTTTATTTTAAACTCTTTACTGAAGTCTGCCTACTAGCATGCAAATACACTTCATCTGGTGAGATACTTACAAAATATTTGCTTTGATAGTTCACTGTCAATTTTTTTGTGGAAGTTGGTGATAAACATCTACTTTCCAAGGAAATTGAGCACCGTAATTAGTTTTGGCCAAATTTGCTATCCTTCATATAAACAGGGTGTCTTAAGAAAGATTAGGGAATGTGATCTTAGGTTCTTCACTATGCAGGCAGAACTCCTCATCAGTGCTGGAAGGTTATGTGCTTTGGTCTGTTCTTAGGAAACCACAGTAAACTGGTGACTGCAGCATTGTGCTGGGGGATTCAAGTCCTAGCATGGCTACTACCTTGCTTCTCAACATTTTACACTCACATCAACAGCATTTCCCTTCTTTCTCTTTCTTCCATATTTTTTTTCAATTTTCAGTTTTATTTTAATCCATTATTTTAGGCTAGAGACAAACTGCAAATATTGCTCTTAGTTTAAATGGTGTCTCTTTGCATCTGTTTCTACCGACAGATATCCCTCTAATCCTGTGTAACTCTTGACTCATAACACTTCTTTTCACTGTAGACATCAAAATAATTTCTAATGTAATGGCCATATTTTATTCCTTTTCATCCTTCAGCCCAAGCATCATTACATATGCTGTGCCCATTTCATTAAAAAAAAAAAAAAAGGCAGTTAACAGTAAAGCCCAAATGAATTAATGTACTTGTCAAGTATAGTAAGACTTACCATAAATTCTTACTCTTACATGTGATTATAATTTTTGGAAATGAACACACAATTCAAGATCTTGATTATGTGAAATAAGCAGGGAAAATGACTGAAAAGTGGGAAAACAATCTCATTGCATGAGAAAAGATTTATGTGTATATATATGCAGAGATATACATAAATATATTTTTAAAATTTGTGTTGTGGGGATACAAATTATCCAACAAGTTTCTCAGTTCAGCCAGAGGATTCTTTTTTTATAATGTGGGTGTGGTATTTAAAAGTGCAGTTTTGAAGGGATTTTTTTGTTTCTTTGGTTGGGTCTTTTTTTTTGTATGTGTTTTTTCTCCACTTTAGATGGAGTGAATCCATAAAAAATGAGTAAATTTTGAAAAGTTTTCCATTATAATGACATTCTGACCTCAACAAAATCATAAAATTATAGAATAATTCAGGTTGGGACATACCTCATGGGGTCTTTCATCCAAACTCTTCCTCACAGCATAGTCAAAAAAGAATTGAGACCAAGTTGTTCAGGGTTTTATCCAGTTCAGCCTTGAAAATCAAGAGCAGAAGCTGTACAATGATCTGGGAAACTTGCTCTACTGTTTAACCATTGTCATAATTTTGTCCTTACGTCAGAATCTCCCTTTTCAACTTTTGGTCATTGCTTCCCAATCTCCTGACATGCTCAGCTGTGAAAAGTCTGTCTGCATCTCCTTGCCATCTTCCTCGGAGGCACTGGGGATCTCCTTAGATGCCCTGGAAGCTGCCCCTTTTTCAGGCAGAGCAAACCCAACTCTCTCAACCTCTCCTCACAGGGCTAGGGCTCCAGCCCCTGACAGAGTTTGATGGAGCCCCTGTTGGATGGAGCTGGACTGGTGCACATTCATCAGCGTTTTCTGTGGGGGTCCTCAGCTGGACTGCATCTCCCAGATGTGTTGTAACATGGACTCAGTATAGGGGAAAAGCTGTTTTCCTCTGTCAACTGGCCACGCATCTGTTGACACAGCCTAGGATGCTGTTGGCTTACAGTGCTGCCCAGGCACACTGCTAGCTCAGGTACAGCTTGCTATGCACCCTTTCTTAGTGCAGATACTGCTAATTTATTTAGGCATCAAGATTTCCATACCTCCACATTGTGAGGTTTGTGTTTTGAAGTGAAATTAAATGAGAGCTCCTTTTGGAATGATTTTATTTGGGGAGTGGAAGGCATCTTGAATGACACTGTACAGTTACATTTTTTTTCTCAGGATAAATTTCATGCCAAGAATTTTTGCCTTCTTTAGAAACATGAGTTTTGAATTTTTCTATACTGTATGTAAAATCTTTCATACTTTCACAGGATTTAAAAATTCATTTGATCCACTTTTTGCCTAGCAGGTCTGGAAACATCAACTCTTCAGTAAGTTTCTTGGGTTCAGCACCATAAATTGCAGGCTGTCTTTAATGTGGGTTCTTCTATTTGATTTTACTTTCTTATCTGAATTTGTTGACTTCTGGTCTGTGAGTCTTAGCATCTCTAAATAGGCCTTTGCCAAGCTGTGGGGAAATTGAATTTATGTGAAAGAATTTGGTTATTTGACGTGTTCAGTGTTTGTATGTTTTGTTAGCAACTCTGTGTACCAAAATAACATTTACCCTGGATTTTGATTTGAAATGGAAGAAATTAATTATAAGACACTACGCAGAACTACCTTAATCCATAAAGATTTCTTTCTTAAAATAAAACATAGGGTTGAAGACAAGCTCATAATCACTGGAGGGAGATTATTCTTTATTCCTTTATCAAGTTTGCCCCTTAACCAGGGAAGTGTTCCCAGCACAGGTCACATAATTTCAGTATAGAGTTGTGTGCAGGGTTGCTAGAGAACGGAAGAGGTATCATGAAACAGCCCTGGTTGCTGAGCAGAGTTGCAGTTTCTGTCAGATAGAGAGAAGTGCTAGCACTGGGCAGTAGCTCTGCGTGTGTAAGTGTGTGCTTCTGCAAGAGGTGTCAAGAATGACAGCTCAGTGGGTACTAAGTTTGCTGCAACCTTTCCTTCTCCCTTATTCTCAGCAAGTTTATGGCTAGGAAAAAAAGTAACACTCCAGTACTGCCTAGCTATGGTCCTTTGCAACAGGACTTCCTCTTGAAGGCCTCAGTATTCAAAATTTTGAAATATGGTTTGGCTTGTTTTCCTTAAAATTCACAAAGCACAGGAATACCTCAAGTATGAAGGTGGTGAGGGGAAAAGTCTCTCAGAAAGTGGGCAATACAGGGACTAAGTTGTGTCTAGCATTGCAATCAAACAAACCCTTGTAACGAAAATTCATCTGCTGGGGAAAATCAGACCATCTCCTCTAAAATATGAAGCAGTGATGAGTGATATTAGCTGATGATATGGTTCTGTATAACTTTATGCATTTTTCTTAGTGTAGGCCATCATAAGAGTGTCCAAAGAATAATTATCTTGGTAATTTGTTAATCTTGGATGAATATATTGCATAGTTTTGTGATATATTTATGAAAAGCTATGCTATTTTTTATCCTAAAGACAACACCCATCTATTTGTCTATCTGTCTATCTATCTATCTATCTAGCTAGCTATCTAGCTATCTATCAGGCTTTTGTTTGCAATAAATTTTAGACATTTTATCAAAAGTATATTTGATATATGTAAGTATATATGCATTATTCAGGATGAATGAGGAGTGTTCTAATGCCTTTCAGAAGGCATTTTTTCAATCTTGTTTCTGAAAGGAAAAAATAAATAAGGTAGAAATGTTAAAAAGCTGTTTAAAATTCTAGACATTTTTCCTTTGAAATCTGAGTTTCCTATTCTGACTTTATTCTATTTCAAATTCTGCAGTCTAGAAAAACATGAGAAATGCAGTGAAGTTTTTTTTTCAATCATTGCCTAAACTGCTAGGACAATTTTGGGCCTTAGATTAGAAACTTGACCTCAACTCAGTCAGAAAATTAAATTAAAGCAGAACTTCAAATCAGATGCCTCAACTGAGTATTACACATGCAAACTATGTGTATATGCAAAATATCGCGATTTTGAAAAATTTGAATACAATGACAGAATATAGACAAAAGCTGTGCTTTTAGAAGATACTTAGGCACTTTGGTGCTTATCGCTGCAGAGCCTTAGAGGCAGATACAAAATTTGACATAGGCAACAAAGGTGAGAGTCATAGCTGCAAGTGATATGTCTTAATTTTAGCTGTTCAATACCAGATAAATTACCCTCGATTATTTTTATGGTCACGATGAGGAGAGCTTAATACAGCCACATCCTAGGAATAAGAAGGATATCCTTTAAGAACATGTACATAATTTTCCTGCACCCCTCAAATTTCCAAATAATTTTTTTACAATCTGCCCACTTCCATCAGGTGAGAAGATAATTACAAGGTTGACTAAAACTGCTGAAAGAACTGTGAAAGACAAAGGCAGATGAAAATGTTGAAAAACAGGCTTAAGATGATCATCGTGGGGATGGTGACTGTACAAAAGCAAACAAAAGAAAACCCCACTCCAAAACAAAGGGAAAAAAATTATGCATCAGAGAATGAAAAATGTGCTGCCAGCTTTTGAATAATCCTCTGAAGTGATGTCCTTGTTCAAAAAGCCCAGATCCTGAAATACTTACCTGACCATATAGATTTGAGAGAAAAGAAGTAGAAACTGATACAAGACCCATTCAGTGCCAAAGAGCAGGTGAATAGGAGGGTAACTGTCCTTTCACAGGTCCTTTAAGCCACCCATGCAATTTGGGAGATTTTGTCTTCTTTTCAGTACTCGAAGTTGCCTGTGCAAGAGAAGATGCTAACAGTATCAAAGAGGAAAGTGCAGCAAGAACTGGTAGTCACAGGGAATGTCGTGAGCTCCTATGACAGCTGAGGACTGTCTGGAGGCTGCAAAAAGGATCCCATCTTAAATATATGCTACTTAAAATGATGAAAGAGGATAGTTTCCTTTTATTCTTGAATTTTCATTCAGAATTAGTTGCCTGCTTAGAACCAAGTGGAATACTAATAACATTCAGTACCATGACAAAAGCTGTGGTTGCAGCTTGAGTTTTGAGTTTTGTGTTTTGTGAATAATGTAAAACTTATATTCCACAAAAATGATTAATAAAACTACCATAGGGAGAAAAATTCTGCATGTTTATTCATTTACTTCAGCTTCCTTTGCTTTTAAAAATCGTAGCTTATAAGTTGTTCACTGTACAGACCATAGGCTAGGATGATAAATTTTCATGTGTTTGTCATGGGGAAAATATTAAATTTCATGCTTTGTCACAGATTAATAGGAAAACCATATTAATACTATGCAGAAAATTTATATAATTTCAGAGTCATGCCTAGAAGAAAAACAGAATGAACTAAGAATTTACATAGGAAAAGAATGGCATTACAATGTTGAGACATCCTGGAATTTCTCTGTGTAAAAGAGAATCCCATAATATGCTGGATTTGTCCCTGTTCTATGTATATACTGGAAAGAAAGGGCATTAAATCTTCACATGCTTTTTGTGTGATTTAGCTCCCCTAAATACCCAACTGTTTCTCATCTAAGATAATTACCCTAGGTTCTTCTTACAGAGAGAAATAGGCATTTCCTGAAGGTGTTTTTCACTCAGACTCAAATTTAGAGATGAGATTAAGTGCCTTCTGCATTTTTCTGCTCCAATAAGTTCAGTCTCACATTTTGTGTGGGCCTGTGGAATGAGTGATGGTTCTACTCTTTTTCATACAAGACATTAGAAAGTGTTGAATAAGGCAGTGGAGAAGAACAAGAACAAACCAAAGTTGGAACAAAGAATTAGTGCTTGTCTGTATTTAGGTACTTTTAAAATTGTAAATTGCTCAAAAGCTAAACTAAGATAAAAACACCATAAAAGAACATAGTATTTTCTGTTGCAAAGACTTATGGAAGAAATCTCAATGTGGCAAAAACTGAATTCTGTATGACTGAAAAATATACTTCAGTATTTCCTAAATTATTAAGATGTGTTTTATGTGTCACACATAATTTCTCTGTAAAGATCTCTCATTTTTCTTTTTGGAATTCATTAGTATATCATAATAGCTTTGGGGTTTTTAGTAACTTTGAAATAATATATGGTCTGGCATGTATTTTATCTCTATTTCTTTACTGTATCTCTGTCATATTAAATATTTTCCCTCTTGATTTCAACATTGCTGCTCTTGGGGTACTCTTGTGCTATGCTTCATCAGTTGAAGCAATAATCATATAATCTGCAATTATATCTTCTCTGGAAGTATCACCAAGTGCCTCATAACTCTCTTTCTACAATATTTCACTGACTCATTTAATCTCAAATGTTAATCTAGAAAACTGATAATGTCCTCCTGGAGATTTAGAGGCACCTAAAAAGAGATGTACCTGTCTAATTTCACCTGCCAGACCCCATGTTTCTTATCTGAAATTGTAATAAGTTGCTTGATTTTTAATCAATGTTGCAAATCTTCTGGTGTCAGTCCTGAGCAGGAAATAGCCATGGGGCCATTTAACCTTCTGATCTTAAACATACAGAGTCTTTTTTTTTTGTTCTTCACTTTTTTCTGCTCCAATCAAAGTGTTGATGGATTCTCTTGTTGTATCAACTTGCCCTCTTTTTCACTGGCTAAGGACAAAATTTTGATACTTTCAATCACTTCAAACATACTTTTTTCCATGGCTTGTTGCCCTAACTTTACTGTTGATGGTAGTGAAGCTACTCATCCAGCCTAACAACTGCATTTTAGGTATTCCAAGTGCAGCAGAATTTATCTTACTGCAACTACATATATGTAATACAACATTTCTTTCTATGCAAATATGCTCAGATTCTCCAATTCCTTTAAATATATCATGGTACACTATGACAGTATCTTCTCTGGATGTTAAATTTATCATTAAATGTCTCTCACCTATATGCTCAGCATATTATTGATGTCATTCAGTTATGAAAAATTGTCATTTGCCTTTGCTTTTTTGGCTGTCACTTCCAGCTTCACCTCTTCTTTTGATTAAGTGGGGTACCTCCTCTGCTGGTAGAAGGAGATGAAATGTCAGTACTTGCTTTACCTTGCAAAAAATTAGCTTTTGTGGTTCCAGAATCTGGGTTCTTTTGGTAGAGAAGACTGTTATGCTATTCTCAGTGTTGCCTTCCAGACCAAATTTGTCACAACAGCTGTCAAGGACTTTAGACTTATTTTTATTTTCCCCTTCAGCTCTCCCAGTTGCCCCAGCATGAGTGATATGCCAACTCAGGACACAGAATAACAACTGTAGCTATTTAATAGTATAGAGACTTCATGGAGCTTAATATTGCGTCTCTCTGCATTCCTCTCTTTATTAAGAATTTAACCTTTGCTCTCCTCCTACTTCTAATGTTACCATAAGGCTTTTCCAACATCATTGCACATGCTATGAGTCTTCTAATATCGGTAAATTCTGTATTTCTGTTCACATAGGGTTAAGATTGCTTAGGTATATACATTGCTTATATATCACAGACTTTCAAATTCATCAGATAAATTAGTACTTCTGTAAATGGTATTAGGTATTATTTATTGAGAACAGAAGTAACTGTGAGGGGAAAGAACTTTTTTTTTAAAGGAATTTCAACTTTTAATCTCACAATGGAAATATTACTTGATAACAGCAAGGTATTCTTCCTTTGGGCCTTAATTAGAAGGAAACAATACTTAAATTTTTAAAATTAAAAAATAATGGCTATTGATGATAACAGACAACAGGGCAACATAAACAGATTTGGTAAATCAGAATTTATTTTCTTACTAGGCTGTTTTACAAATCATTAAACCACTTGCTTAACCAGTTTCCAAACAAACCTCTTTCTGATGACAGTCTGTGCAACAAACAGAGAACATGGACATTTTGGAACCTTTACTACCCTGGAAGAGATGTACACAGTCTTTCTGGAAAAACTGAGCAGCATTTGTAGATGATCTTCCACAAAAAGATAAGGAAAAAAAAAAAGCTGTATTACAGCAGCACTCTCACCACTCTCACATATTTACTAATGAAAACAATGTTTATGACTTAAGGATGATGACAAATACATAAACTGAGAGGTTAAATTCAAAAAAGAAGGTTCATGTCACTAAGTGATTTTACACAGCTGATAAGAGGTAATAAAGCTGTAAAAAGACTGACAAAGCATTACATGAGCAGAAATGGAACTACATTAACCCCACAAACACAGAACTCTAGGGGAAATAGTTTTATTTTTTCAAGGACTAGCTAACAACTTATCCTGTGGAAGGCTGTTTTCATTGTACCAGGGTTTAGGAAATTCAGGATGATGGAGAACAAGATAAAAGTCCATGGCTGTGATGAAGGAGACATATAGGCTGAAAAAAAAAAAGGTAGTATCTTTTGAAAGTGCTCTCAAATTATCTATAGTTTCCTTCACCTCAGTCCTGCTAAAGGAGAACAGCTCTAGAAAATCCTTATATCTCTGGCATGGAGCTCTTTTTGTGTTTATCCTCAAAGAACACAGAAGTTTTGGGAACTATTGATGTCAGAAATCAGCTCTGGTTAGTAATACCGCTCTGGCTGTGCTTTGAAGATGCATGGGAAACCCTGGATCTGCTGAGGCACTGGTAACTTTAGAACGCTCTCACCTTTACCTTTGCTGCTTCTTCCCTTCTGTGGAAAGCTCTGTGGTTTGTCAGTCAATCAAAAGGTCTCTGAAAAACTTGCAGCAAAAGATAGTTGCCAGAGAGCAACTTTCTCTGCTAAAAAAAAAAAAAACAGAGCCAGAAGCTGGACCTTTCATGAAAAAATGCTAAGGATAGTTACACTTTTGTTTGGGGTGGCTGGCACTGTAGGGATTGGGTGTTATGAGTGCCTGGGATGTAGGGGAAAATGCTAGGAGGGTCCACAATCAGCAGATAAGTGTAGATAATTCTAGTGAGACTACAAAAATGAGGCAGTTTATGATTTTATTATAGAGTTGGGGGTTTTTTTTGCTTTTGTTCTGCTTGGGATTTTGTAAGATAATGAACTTTCTCTCGCATTGCCTGTAATGAATAGGCAAGGGGAGCAATTACTGTCTGAGGTGGCAAAAACTGTCAGTGTGCTTTGTATATTTAGCTGAGGGGAAGCTTCTCGTTTAGTCTCACTGTAACCAAACCTGAAGAATCCAATATCCTTTTTCTTCATGTGTCTGCTACTTGTTCTTATTCGTAAGATGTAGCCTTTCAGTACTTAAAGGGGACCTGTAAGAAAGATGGGTGTCATGGGTTAGCACAGCTTGGAGTTTTAGTTAAGAAAAAAAATTTCCACCAGCCACAGAAGTGATGTTTTTTGCAAGCAGCTGTTGTAACTTCCTCCAGACCTGATAGAACTAATCAATTGGATAATTTGAATATTGACAGCTCTGTTAAGCCACTTAAGAAGCTGGACACGCCTCTGTAAAAGACACATTTAGACGAACAAGCCTGGGAATCGCTCTCCTGCTTCTGGCCCTTGGACAGGTAGCTGGGGACCCGCTAGGCCCAGCGGAGGGGCTGAACCTGGCTGCTCGGCCCGGAGGGGCTGAGCCATGGCCCGTGGCTCCGTGCAGGCTGGGATGGTGTCTTCCAGTGCAGCTTGGGGAGATCGTGGCCATGCTCCATGCAAACCGGCCGTGCTCCGTTAGCCATGCTCTGTGCAAACCAGCCCTGTGGCTCCGTGCAGGCCAAGATGGATCACCCCTCCCCACCCCGGTACGGCCGCTCATGTGACTAACAGAGACAGATAAGTTCCAGCTACAAAACCCAGGGCCAGGTAAGATTAACCCCTTCAGCATTGTAAGTTCCCCAGAAGAAATGAAACCTGCAGACAACGGTCCTCTGCCAGGTCAGAGGTAAGGGAAAGGCAAAGGCATGTGAATAGACACCATGATAGTGACACCAAAGTCAGCGAAGAAGAAAGAGCTGAAGCCCAGAGAGAGGAGATAGAGGAGGATGCTTCAAAACCTGGAAGCTGAAATTCTTTTGCAAAGTGTGTCTGGGAAAACACAATAAAAGATGCTCTCACACCTGCTAGGTTCAGCAGAAAGGAGGGAAAAGAGCAACTTTATTTACATATGTCATATCTTATAGAATTCTCAACTCCACAAGGGATTGGAGAACATGTCACTTCCTCCTTAACCCCACTGGAGAAAAAAGATGCTCATCAAACTTCTCTTATCACAAAAGGAATGAAAACCAGAAAATACAGTTAAGTAAACATTGGCTATTGTTTACATGAAACTGTGTGAGAAAGAATTCTGACTCCAAGGTTAAAACAGAAGGCTTAGCAAAAACCCAGGGCAACAGTAAAGCTATGGTGGTGGACTCTGATACATCAGAGAACCCATTATAATTTCGTGATAAGCATGTGGGGGTAGAGCGTTCAAACTGTGGCCACAAGCAAAGGTACTTGTGCTGAAATAAGTAGATGTTGAAGTAGCTGTGATCTAATGAGGAGCTTGAACAGAGATCAAAGTGATGAAGTGAAGACCCTNCGCCCGCTTTGCATTCCTCCCAATCCTTATCTCACAGAAGATAAAAAATGAGAAAAAACCCACTACAATGGGGAAGAAATTTTCAGCAGAGCCTGTTGCAATAGGACAAGGGTAGATTTTGATTAGACAGAAGGAAGAAGTTTTTTACAGTGAAGGTAAAACACAAGAACAGGTTTCCAATAGATGTGGTGGAAAACATTCAAGGTCAGGTGGGATGCATTTCTCAGCAACCTGATCTAGTTGAAGATGTCCTTCTTATTGCAGAAGCAGTTGACAAGACCCAATCCATAGCAAGGTTTGTTTACCTCCCTGGGGCCTGGGTAAGAGACATCACCAAGGAACTTCCCAGTCTGGTATGGCCCACTGATTATTACCAGCTACTGGTTTCCCAGAGGGTTACCAACAAAGACCCAACATGAAGGCTGCCGACAAACAAGAGGGTTTTCAGTGCTTTGAGACAACCGGTCAAGGGATCTGGAGAACAGGATGTGTTCTCTTCTGTCCTGAGAGTCCTGGATAGGTCAGAAGAATTACACCTTAGCAGTGCCTTTAGCAGCGCCACTAACAGTAACACTAGCGTCTTCTTTCTCCAAATTTTCATTGGGGTAATTTTCATTGGGATAATTTTCATTTGGGTAATTTTTTAATGCATTCAGCCTTCAGTTATTAATATCAGTTTGTAGCTTGTACATGCCTGTGGAGTTAAGTTGCTGTCTGTTCCATGTGTTCACAGATTTGGCAGGAAAAAATGAAGCTGTATTTGTAAGTTCTGGGATAGCTTCAGCTGCTGATGATTCAGCCATTTTCTGAATATCCAGATTCCCTTTGTCCTTTGTTGTCCAGCCATATTTTTTTTGATTCAACAGGATGAATTCATGCTTCAAAGATTTCTGCCAAATTGCTGTCTAACCTTTTATGTGCAGAGCAAGATGGAAGAGGAGGTATGGCAGGAGTTTGCTAGACTAAATTTCACCACTTTTTTCCAGAACAACTGACAACAGCATTAATTGATACCAGTTGTTGCCCTTTTAGGAGGGGATAAAGAACATGTAGATTCTTAGAATTTCCAAAAGAGATCCATGAAATCTCTAATGCATGCAGAAATTCATGGAAGGTCAGTTGAGAAAGGTGTCCTTTTTGTGCAAGATTTTTTCCTTTGACAGGGAAAATATTAACTCTGTTGTATTCCAGAGAGTTGTGCAGATTTCTCAGTCATCTGAATACATCATCAGTTCCATGGAATTGACATAATTTATATACAGTGTACAACACGTACTTTTATTGACAGCATTATAATATCCCTTGTTTCAGTGTAAGAAAAAAAATATGTTATTTTATTTTTATCATTAAGATTGTTTAGTAACTCAGGTTCTTCTTCAAAGTCTCTTAAAAAAAAATCCCAATTGCAAAGTATCAAAATGCATATGGCAGATGACATCACAAGCACTGTATGTATCACTTGCTTTTCTGAGTGGATAATACCACAGATTAAGAAAGGAGATCTTTCCCAAATACCTCATATATGATTTTATGGAGCCCATATGGAGGGCTATGAAGTTACCCTTTTGTTAACTCTTACTTATTCATAATGCTTAAGTCTGTCTCCAATACTGGAAACCTTTACCCTGAAATACCAGTAGCAGATAGAATGTCATTTGGTGTAGGTATGGATGAGAATAAGATTTGAAATATTGCTGCTTGCCCTTCAAACTTATAATGGCCAGTGAGGAGGTCCTGTGATTACTTGATTTCGTGGAAGGGGAGCAAGAAAAATAAGCCTGACAGCCAATATGGCCAAGCACATAGATTTTTTAACGAATTAATGTTAATATTTTTTGCATAAGATGGTCAGTTTATTGTACAAATATTTGATCTAGATATTGAATCAGCTCAGTATCTGAGATTTGCAATCCAAAGTTAAAATGTGGTCATAGTTTTTCTGGAAGATTTCATGGGGTATGCATAATATAAATGATGCAAAATGAATCTATGAAATATGTGATCAAAATATCAAGTCTGTTGTTTGGTGCTATATTAAAAAATGTGTTATTAAAGAGTTAGTAACAAATTGTTCTTGTACAATGTCGGCATGAGTATAACAGATAAAAGAAATAGCATTTGAATTCTATATAACAAATTTCATTAAGTTTCACCAACAAAACCATTGGATGCAAGCACTGACCTCTTGGCATACGTGCAGTGAAAATATGGACGTCATCTATATCAGTAGGTGTAGAATTCAAGGTCTATTTGAGTGTTAATCCTTCATCAAACTTGGATTGCACATATAAAGTTTGCATGGCTTTTTCTCACTAATTTTGATGAAAATAAAGACTTTATTCAATGCACTAAAAACTTGAGCCTCTAAATCAGGTGAAGAAATTGTCTTCTGGATGGGATACTGGTGGTCCAGTTGCATATGGACTCAAATGACTGTGTCACAGAGGATGAGTAGTTGTCCTAGGTTACATTGTAAGATGTAACCAATAGTATGTGTTCCATTATCATCTTCACAAGCTGTTAAAGCAGGTGGGGCAGTGTTCATTATCTCCTACCATGACTCATCCTTGATAACTCCCTCCGGGGGCTATCTCTGTTAATGGGCAATCAAGGACCCACTGCATGACTCATAGAATTACATCAGCCCATTGTGAGATGCTCTGCCCAGGGGGGAGGAGACAAGCGTTCCCACCTGGATATAATCTAGGGTTTGGATCACAAAGAGGTCTTACCTACTGGATTCCCAGAGGACAAGAGCTACTGTTGGACCTTCAGGTGAAAACCAGATCTTTCTACAGGATTGCCACTTCAGCAGAACCTCTTCATCCGGACTGCTACCACCACCCTGACTAACAGGGTGTCAGGTTGTATCCTGACTATGTCAGGGTTCTTGTACTCTTGCATTTATTTTTAATTTTCCTATTAGATTATAATTCTTACTTGTGATCTCCCACTGGTTTGTTCTCAAACTAGTACAGTAGTGATGCTTAAAAGGCCTTCAGAGTTCCAAGAAGGATGTAAAGATTTTAATGGGACTGGATAAGAAGTGATTCACCAGGGGTCAAGGGAAAGACAATACTTTCATTTTATTGAGTTAGAAAATGTTTTGGTCTGTTAATCATAAAAACGTGTAAGTGTCTGCATATTTCCCTACGTTATTCTAAGAAATATCTAGAGTAAACAATTGGTATTTAATTTTCTCTGAAAAAGTAATTCTTGCATTAATAATAGCTGCTATAATGTCTGTGTCTATTTATTTATGAGGCATGAGACAAGTGATGTTCTCAGTCTGTCAATTATTCAGATGACTCTTTCATGGATAATATCTGCTGGCTTTCATAGTTTATTTTCAGGCTGTTAACTTTATAGTTTTCTGAGAATACTACACAGTACACAAACAGATTTTCTTTACATTCAGCTTAAACTTAAGAACATGGTTGATTTAGTCATTAATAATTGCTTGTTTACAACTACCAACCTCTCTGTGTCTCTTAAGAATTGACTTCCATGGGAAAAGCAGTTATAAACAGCCTTTCTTTAAAGGGAAATGCCAAAGTAGGATTTTGGGGTGAAAAGTGAAGGGGTAAAAAAAGAGAAAAAATAAAGTAGAGAAAGTCAGAAAGAGAATAAGATGGCTAAAGCCTCGTATTGGTTTGCATGGCAAGTATTTTGCCCATGGCAGGGTCGAGGCAGAGCAGGTTGGGCTACAGGGGTGTATTCTGTGAGATGCCAGAAACTCCCCCTGATGCATCCGTCACTGGCCAAGGGCAGATCCATCAGTTTATCTTATTTGCAGAGAAGATGGTAAAAAAATATGTATTAAAGAACCTCCACCTGTAAGTATAACAACTTGCAACAGAAAAAATTGCTCTCTTTGTCAGGATTTAACCTAACAAGGGCAAGAAGTAGATTTCTGTAATACTTTCCTAGCTGCTGCTTTTTCTAAAGCTTAGGTGAAAATGTACTTAGGAGAACTGAGATATATGTTCTTGTTACCCACATAACATTTCATTCGCTGCACTATTACACTTCCTTCTCCTAAGCTTCCTTGCTGTAATCTCATTTAAATCATATTTTCACCCAAATTTCCCATTTAATCTTTAAATAGCCAGCTGTGATTTCCTCTGATCACACTGGGAATGGCAAAAATTGGGTCAATCCAATATTTGCCATCCCTGATCATTTCAATGCTTCAGGAAACAGACATGCTCTTCAGGACAGTATTTTATGATCATATGTATTTATTTAAATTTTGTTTATTCACCAGTTTTTAAGCAATAGCTGAGTAAATTAAATCACATTAAAGTTTATGTGTACAAAATTCAAGGGAAATGTTAGCATAGTAAGTCTCTGCTCAGGGTCAAAAGTTTGGACACTGCATAAATTCTGTTGGTTGCTCTCCAATCAGTCCAGCAATTAAACCACAGAGGCAGAACTTGAAAGTGAAAAACAATAACCAATTAACAGATAACTGCGGAAAAGAAACATGAGAAATACAAATAAAGGAAAATGAAACTGCAGGGTGTTTGGAGGTTTATGAAAGTAAAATGAGGAAACCTCACATCAAAATTTAATATTCAGAAAGATAAAATATAGCCAAATGAAAATCCTATTTACCTTGAAGAAGAAGAAAAGAAGAGGAAACAAAAATAATCTTTGACATAAAGAACTTTTAGGGGTCACTACTGGTTTGCATAAACAGAATAAGGAAAACAGCTAATTAAATCCACCTTCTGTTGGTATGAAAGAAGCTGCTCCATATAATATTTTCAGATATAGAAATTACAAAAATTATGATTCCTAGAGCCAAAGTAAACCTTTTTAAAAATTAAGGCAAAATAAGGGAATTTACATATAAATATTCTTTCAGGTTTTCTTTAATCTATTCAGTCACAAAATACTTAGGAACAAATAAGTCAGATTTATAACAACTTAGAAGAAAAATACTCTAAGTATCTGCTGGGTTTTGGGAAATGTGGCCCTCTTCATTGTCCATAAATAAGGTTAGCATTTGAACACATTTTTACTGAGACTCCTGATCTGACAGCTGATCTTATGTGATCTCAAGAATTTGAGTAAAGAGGAGAACAGTGGAGAAATACAAATTCATGCTTTCCAAACAATTTAGATTTCATTTCTCTATTTGTTTATGCCAAGATTCTACAGACAAGTGGAATTGTTTTTATGGTTTCCCAGAATCACCGAACCAAAGAATGGTTGATGTTGGAATGGTTGAGATTGGGTTCTCTGGAGATCATCTGATCCAATCCTTCTGCACAAGCAAGGCCATCTGGAGCCAGTTGCCCAGGATTTTGACCAAATGGCTTTTCAATATCTCCAAGGATGGAGACTCCACAACCTCCTGGAGAAACCCATGCCAGTGGTCTGCCACCCTCACAGAGAAACAGTGTTTCCTGATGTTCAGACAGAACTTTCCATGTTTCAGTTTGTGCCAGTTGCCTCTGGTCCTGTCACTGGTCACGACAGGAAAGAGCCTGGCTCTGTCCTTCAGGTATTTACATACACTGATAAGGTCACTCCAAGCCTTCTGTTTTCTGGACTGGACAATGCCAGATCCCTCAGACTTTCCTCATATAAGAGGTGCTCCTCTCCCTTAATCATCCTGGTGGCCCCTCAATGAATACTCTCCAGTATGTCCATGTCTCTTTTGTACAGGGAGCCCAGAACTGGACACAGCTCTCCAGGTGTGCCCTCACCAGTGCTAAGTAAAGCCTCACCTGCTGGAAATTTTTTTGTCTACTGCAGCAGAGTATACTATTTGCCTTCTTTCCAGCACGGGTGAATTGCTGACTTATGTTCAACCTGGTGTTCACCAGTACCCCCAGGTTCTTTTCTGACAAGCTGCTTCACAACTGGTTGGTCCTCAGCACATATCGGAGCATGGGATTGTTCCTCCTGAGATTCGGGATGTTACACTTTCCCCTGTTGAACATCATGAGGTTACTGTTGGCTTTTTTCTCCAGTTTTTCAATGTTGCTCTGGACGGTCCTCTGGCAAGTCATTCACTCCTACCACTTTGGTGTCAAATTAGCTTTAAACTAGCTGAGGGTACACTGCTGAGGTTTGCTTGAGAAGCTGATGAAGAAAATAGGAGATACTCAGCTGCAGTCAAATGGAGCAGGCATGTTTTCTACAACAGAAGTGAACAGGATAGGATTAACCACTGCCTATTAATCCACCCTGGAGGCAAGTTGCTTGTGATGTCCCATGTGGCATAGTGTTAGAAAGGGAAGAATTAATGACCTTTTCTGACACTGTTTGTCAGGGTTTTAATCCAAGTAGTTAGAACAGAATTACTATGGTAGTTATTTAGAAATTTTAGAGTAGCAGTATGTTTAGAAATATGGCTGTCCATCACATCCATATTTTGGGTTCCTAACTGCACAATGTGTCCATAATTGAGATCTTTCATTAGCTTTAGAACAACTAATGGACCATGACACTGCTGTATTAAAAACTGAAAGTTTCTTAATGTGTTTGTGACAATAGTTATGTTACTTTGTGTCAAAACTGATCTCCAAGTCCCAAAGACACAGCGTTCTTGATAAGAGATATTGACTTTTGGGAGGGTTTTCAGGACTAAGACGATTCCCAACTGCAGCCATCAGGAGTGAAAACTGTGAAACCTTCCACTTTCAAGTTCCAGTATCTCTGTTAAATGAAAATGGTGAAAGAAAATTGATTATTTCTGTCTATCTGCCATAGAAATATAAAAAAAGTTTCCACTAATGAAACAAGACTTTATTCCTCCTCAACTCAGCTTTTATTGCCTGGAACTGAACAATAAACACAAATGTCAGAAAGTATCTTTGCTATTTATTTTGTTCATAAAGTATCAAATCAGTTGTTATGTATAAACTGCTAAGATTTAATAAATAAATTAATTAATACCCTGAGGCATAGCTCCTATTGTATCAGCTGATGCTGGAGAAGTGGTGTACCTACTATCAGCAATCTCTCTAAAAGAGTATTTGTGTCTTGTCAGCATTCTTTACTTGTACTGAAAATCTTTCACCAAGGAATAGGAAGTGGGCTACAGAGATATCATTTATATGCCTTCAAAACTCTGCTTGCTGTAGTCTTTAAAATTATGAGCCTTGTATCTTCATTTCCCAAACAAACATGGCTTCTGTAATTACATTGTCCATTTGTCTGTCTTTTATCACTTACTTGTCTTCCTTTAAACACAGTGAACCACCTGAGTTCCACCAAATTTTACTGAAGCCTCATAAATTCACATGATTTTTGTGATGATCACTAGTGGGATAAATGTGTGTGTGACAGAGAACTGGGAAAGGGAGAGGAAGAGGGAGACTCAGCTGGGATTCCTACTGAGTGAAAAGCTGAGCTGAGTGGACAAGGCTGGAAAAGGAGATAGCTAGAAGATATTGTAGCATCATATAGGGACACGAGAGAATGTAAATACAAAGTTAAAGGAAAGAATTTGTATGTGTGACATACCAGCCAAACCAGTCTAGTCTACACAAGTACTATGATTTGAGGCTTCCGGTTAATAATAGTTCTTTAAGAGGAGATATACACAATGTAATAATTACACTATATTCATACATAGAATATTATGTATTCTATGTGATGTAGTCTAAAAACACAAAGTAATTGAAGTGCTGTCCTTTAGAAGATGAAAGCTGTGAAATTACTGTGTATCATAATGGGAAGTTCCAATTATAAGTGTAAAAACCACTTATCTCAATTTATACTTTTGTAATAACTAACACTTAAAGTGTTTTCTTTCTTTTCCATTTGATTACTTTCCAAACAAATTACTTTTTCCCATTTGGACTTGCCCACATTTTGTACTCTTTACAGGGCTGATATACACTGGCAGCTACAGCTGAAAATTCAAAGTGAAATACAGCTACCATTTCTTCAAGGTGATATTTCACATATCATTTAAACATTTAAAATACCAAAGTGACGGCTTAAGTCCTTGGAGTGTGTATAACTCAAATGACATAGCAAAAGTTTCAATATCAAAGTGAATACTAAACAAACGTCAAGTGAAAAATCAGATCATTTAAAATGCAAACACATCTTATAAATATGAAAGCTGGAGATAAAAACTGTGGAAGTGCACAAACCTGCACATGCCTAGAATAAAGTTTCAAGAATCCATATGTTACAAGAATAATGTAGGACCATATGCCCATATCTCTGATTTATAATAGAAGTAGTTAAAATACCTACCAACAGTTCTAAATCTCTCATTCAAGTCTTTAAACATCTTTTTAATAATACTACTTTTGCTTACTTTATTTAAATGTTCAGGGACTTTTTATTGAAACTAGGTTCACAAATGTGCTCACTCTTATGATGTTTTGAACGAAAATAGGGCAAAGCAATGCACAGATGGTCTCCTTATTGGAATGTTTTGATTTGGGTTTTTTTCCTAACAGGGATAGGGCTGCAGTTCATGACCAGAAAACTGGACCAAGAACAGATGAACATTGCCTTGGACAAGGAGGTGAAAATGCTGGCATAACACCACAGGTAACTCTGTTTCCTCACCTCAGGCTAGCTCTTTGATGAAGCAAAGGGCAAGGTTCTGTCTTTTGGGGACTCACATGCATTATATTAAATTAAGCCTCAAGGCTATTCTAGTTAAAAACTAGAATTAAGACTTCAATAGTGCTCAGCCAATTTTGTAAAAAGCTGGTTTCTTCTAAGCATAAGTGTCAGACATGCAGGAAACAGAGTTGATACTTCTTTAAATTGCATTGACACAAAAGCTGTTGGGTATTTATTGATATTCTCTATACTTAGCACTTTTTATACAGAGGTCTGATACAACAGCCTCACTAATTTTCAGCAGATACAAGAACATGCATTTGTTATTACCCTGACAGATACCTGTCTTACATCTTTAGGATGTGGTCACTCTGCTGTGCTTTCTAATTTTTCAAGCTGACAGGAAAAACTTCAATTACGACCTTTTCAAATATTTGATAATTTCTTCAACATATCAGGCATAGATTTAACAACTCATCAATCTACTTAGCTTCTGGTAAAGCAGAAATTAAGAGTCTGCAACCAGAGTTTTCCAGGTGTTATGATCCACTCTTGAGACTCCACAAGCAGAGTAGTCTTCCTCAAATACGCCCAACTAAATTCAGTAAGAATGTGCTAAACCAGAGGTTCAGTCAAAAACAGTCAGACAGCAGCTGTTGTGCCACTGCCAGTAATGAACTGCATAATTTTCTTTTCTTCATAGCTTTCAATTTCATTCCATAAGCCAGTTGCAATGGGACATGATCATTATCACAATGGAAAGCTATTTTACCTGAGTTAAGCTGCAGCAATGCTTTTCCTTATGCAAGGTGATGTATCTGTTGAAACGTGAACCTCCTGAGGAAAAGAAGCTCTTGTTGCTATATACATTAATCATTCAATTAAGAGATCTGTCTTTAGCTTCTGTGTGTACAGCCTTCCTAATTGACTCCCCATTTTTGGCACATTCGTTTCTCGCAAGGTGGGTAAACAATGGCTGTCTCAGGGACCCTTGACTTGCTTTGCCTTATAGTCTGTACAT
This sequence comes from Platysteira castanea, assembly GCA_013397175.1. Lineage (NCBI taxonomy): Eukaryota > Metazoa > Chordata > Aves > Passeriformes > Platysteira > Platysteira castanea. The sequence continues at coordinate 53,825 of VYXC01004882.1, forward strand.
CTGAGGCTCGACACATCGTATCTGTGGTGCAAAAATAAGTTGGGTTCAAGGCTAGTCCCACTGAGAGCAGTACAGAGAATATTTATAGAGAAAATCAATCTGGCTGATTACCACACCATTAGGCATACCCAGATAACCTGTTGCGGGCCTCCTGCTGTGACAGGCAGATGGAAAGATGCTGGGGAGAACGTTACTTTCCTTGTTCAGTGTCTCTCCTGTGCATATCCTTTCTGGGGAATATATCTTTTTGATGTTACTCTTTAGTGGAAGGGAGTCATGCAGATAAGAAATCCACAGTGCTAGTTGTTATCTTGGGCAAAAGCAAATCTGGGAAAATGCTGACTGACAGGCTGCTTTGCTGCATAATTAACCCCTCTACCCACACCTTAAATCAGTCCTGTGTCAATGTTCCCCATCCATATCCATAATGATTGTGTGCACTGGCTCCTGATTGATCATCAATGGTTTACTCACACTGGATGTAAGGACAGCCCCTCAGAAAGGCCACTGGTTAAAAAGACACACGAGCCAGCTTGTAGAGCTTCCAAAGTTTTTTAACCTTTATCTATCTATCTATTTACTTACTTATTTTTGTCCTCTTTTGATTTTGATTAAACTGTCTCAAAGTGAATCAATGCATGGAGAAATATAAGCAGCTTTTAACAGAGACTGGAATTTTAAGTCTCTTGGAGATGTTGAAATACAGATTGTATAGGCTAAGTGTAGGCAACCAGGAAGTGTTACGTGCTGTGATGCTTCTTTATGCTGGCTCAAGAGGGAAGGAGCCATGCTGAAATGTCAACAACAGGTTTATTTCCAGAGAACTTCAAACCAGGAAGATGCTGGGTCACAGGTTTGTTCTCAAGTTTCCATCTAAGGGGTGCCAAGGTCATGGCTATAAAAAGTCATCTTCCTGGTGTCACATCACATATAAGCATAGTCTGTTCAAATATGGATTTGAGACTACCACATCCCTATTTGCAAAAGTCAAGGGAGAAATATTTGAAGTAGTGATCATTTAATTTATTCATTTCTTTATATTGTTTAAATATTCATACATCCAAAGCTCTGGATGTACATGGAAAATGTTAATAGAAAACCCAGAAACATAATGAAATAATATAATACGTGTCTCAGAGCTACTTTGTCAGAGGAAACCTCTGCATTCTAAAAGCTTTATTGTCCTCCAGAGTTGTTTGATGTTTTTTCCTTCTTTTTCTTTGACCTAAATTTAGTAGAGAACTTTGGGAAACGTACTTTGATTTTTTGAATATCCTATGTAGCTTTTAATGGACGAAAAGATGACAGAAATGAGAGATGAGATGGAAAAGAGAAGGGGAAAGATGTAAAGGGAAAGCAAAGGAAGAGAAGCAGAAAAGAGAAACAGAAAAGAAAAGAAAAAAAGAAAAGAAAAAAGATAAAAAAAAAAGAAAACAGAAAAGAAAAAGAATATGAAAATAAAAAAGAATAGGAAAGGAAAAAGAAAAAAGGAAAGAAGAAGAAAAATACATCTGCTGTTTCAACATATGTAACAGAAAAAAGTGTATGTTCTAAAATACTTTGTTATTTGGATAGAGTTTTACGATCCATTAGACAAGAAAAGTCTTCAATCAAAAATTTGAAAAACAGTTTGCCATTTCAAGCCTCCTCAAAAGAAAATTCATCTGACCTGATGAGACAAATCAGGACCACTGTGGTGATTTAATGGAGCAATCAGCAATGTGTCAAATCTGATTGATGTGTCCCTTCAGAAACCTGACAGGTGATTTGATCCCCACCAGCACAGAAAAATCTTCCCCAGAAGACCCTTTAGCTAATACAAGCTGTGGAAAGATTTTCCAGTCAATTTTTTCTTATTTTGCCCTTGAATTGAAGTGATTTTTTTGTCCAACTCCTTTGCTTTGACTTGATCTGAATAGTATTGTCTTGACCTAAAGATGTTATCTATGACAGAACATCGCTCTTGCCTTTCAAAACGTCAGACATCTTATCAAGTGATGGAAGTTATTTCTCTGATAAAGATAAAATAAGAAAGCAATAAATATAATTTGGATAGAAATCTAGCTCTAATAGCTATAAATGTATATTAAACCCAGTGACATTCATCCTGGGAGTCCAGAAGAATAGTTACCTTTTTCCTGGATTTTAAGTGAATTACTGTAGAGTCACTGCAGAGAAAGGCAGAGGGTAAGCAATAGACATAAAAAAATTAGGGGCTTATTTTATTTCAAAACTGTTAAAAATAATTTTATGTTAAGTGATTATTTTGTTTTATAAAATATGCATATTTGAAAGCTTTATTTAGAAAATTCATTACAAAGTTGGTTTTAACTGGTGTCAGGGAAGAACTACATTGAGTTGCCTTGCTGCTTCCAAATCTGTTTACTTAAAAGATCTCTGTCTGCCCTGCTTTACAGCCCACTTGTGGCCTTACAGACAGAAATCCATTTCTTAAATAAGACTGTACTGTAATTTGACATTACAGGCTTTAGATAGAGTCCTGTGTGTATTAGCAGATGCCATAATTGCAAAGGCCAGAGACATTGAAGGCATTACAAATAATGTACTGTATCAATTAATACTCAACACTATATAATTAGGAAGTTAGCATACCCTGTTTATGTAATGCTGGGTGCATCATTAAGAAAAGATAAATAAGCAGAATGTGAAGAAACACTGTCAACAGAACAAAGGAGCTGGCTAAGTTTCTCCTCCCTGCCAGGGTGACTCGGTAAGGCTTTGCTGTGATGAAGATGTGCACACAGAGGGAGATTTCAGGAATGCAGAGGCAAAGTGGTGGTGGCATCAGCAGTCTGCCTCCCAGTGCTACCCCCGAAACCTGGGGCTGTGGGGCAGAAGACAGGCACCATGTTGCCATCCCTGCTGTTCAGCCATCCTCTCCTGTGGCTGTCCAGCACCATGATTTAGTGTCCTGCCAGAACATTTTGGGAACAGTCTGAAAAAAATAGCAGCTCAGAATCCAGTGGGTTCAAAGAAGGAGACATCATTTTCTCCGTCGTCTTTCTGTGTGTTCTGTGTGCACCCAGCTCCTGGCAGTGTAGCGTTTTCAGGTGCAACCAAGTCAGGATCATCAGTACATTAATTAAGTGTGATAAGTGAAGGATATGAGTGGGTAGGTAAGGGTTGCAACAGAAATGAAAAAGTAAATCAGTTTAATATACAAATTCAATTTGTGTAAATTTCATGTCCATATAAGATCTGCAAGTAATTTCCATTAAAAGGGCATAAGCTTGATAGGAGAACTGAGAAGAGAAAGCAGAATTTCTTCTATAAAAGCTTGGGTCTATATGATGATGTTTATTTTTCTTTACGAAGTATAAAAAAGTCTGTTTAAGCTCTGAGCAATTGAATAAGGTAATTATTTGCAACGCATTACAGTAATATGAAATTTCATATAAAGTATGCGTGTTCTGAATCAAGAGTGTGTAGGGTCATTTCTTTTTAATGATGTCAGTTCATAATTAAAATCGACACAAGGGGGTTATTTTTGGAGGATGACAGCCAGTCTTTAAATATGCCTGTTACAGATCTTGTGTCCAGTCCCAGTCTGACTGCTTTATTAAAATGTATTTGGTGTGCTACCCTAGCAAAAATCAATTTTAACACCTTTTTGCAAACAATTTCCTTTCTGTTAGAATAATTTTCCTTTGTAATTACAAAATCATCGGTGTAAGAAGATACAACTGGAGTTTGAAGAGTATAGTTTATTTTTTTAATTACATTTAATGAATAATTGAAAATTATATTAATCTAAAGGAAATAAATTTGAATTTATGATTGTTTCATTTTAATTTTTATTAAATCCATTTATTAGATGTTCATTGCAGGAATACCTATATGTGTTCTACAGCCTGAACTTGTCTTTAAATAGCCTTAATAGGATCAAACCAGTCTGATGATTTATTCCTATTGTCTACCAGATTATATGTGCACTGATGTAGTCAGTTAGATGCCTACAGTGTAATTTGGTTTCTATTAAAACTGAAGACAAAATTCCTAGTGATGTAGGGAGGTCGATACTTTGTCCATGGAAATGCAGAGCATAATTAGCTAGGAAGGTCTTTGAGAAGAAATGATTCTTTCATCTTCTTCTGACCAGAAAGATAAGGATGACCCCTGCCCCTCATTAGCTTCTGTAGAGTCTGAGGGTGTTCCTCATTTTCTCAGCAGCTTACAAGTACCATGGCATAGCCCCAATCCTAGAGCCTATTAAAGGTACATGTACGGCTCTTGTTGGCTCTGTGGACATGGGAACAGATATGTTCTATTAGCCCTGAAGGTCAAAGGCAGATTTAGCTTTTGAAGCTCTTGAAAATTGTTCTTTGATGATGAAGATATGATGCTTTAAGAGATTCATCTGACATAGTTTTATCCATCTAGGAGTTGAGTGTCTCGTCTAAATTTTCAGGTGGGTTTTTTTTTAAGTACTGAGTAAAAGAAAAGTTTAAATGAATGGNTTATATACTGAGTGAAAGAAAAGTTTAAATGAATGGTTATATTATATGACCATTATGGTTTAATCTCAGCTGGCAAATAAGCTCCACACAGCTGCTTGCTTACTCTCCCACCCCTCTGTGAGATGGGGGAAGAGAATTGGAAGGGTAAAAATGAGAAAACTCATGAGCTGAGATAATAACAGTATAATAATTAAAATGAAATAATTTTGGAAAACAATATTAAGTAATGAAAAGGAAAATAACAAAGACAGAAAAACAAAACCTAAGAGGGACAAGTGATGAAATTAATATAATTGTTCACTGCCAGCCAACAAAAAGCTAGTCCCTAAGCAGCAGTTTTCTCTCCAGCTCTTCCTCTAGTTTTATTTTCATATGGTTTGGGATATCCCTTTGGGCAGTTGGGATTAGCTGTCCTATGTCCTCTCCCAACTTCTTGTGCACTTCCAGCCTCCTCACAGATGGGATGGGGTGAGGAGTAGGAAAGGCCTTGACAATAACTGAAACATCCCTGCATTATCCACACTATTTCCAGCACAGATCGAAAACACAGCCTCATACCAGCCACTGTGAAGAACATGCTCCAGCCGAAACCAGTAAATTGACTAATATTAGATGGGCTTCAGGAACAAATTCACTGTGAAGGCAATTGAAATTTCCAAAATAAGTATCAGTTCAGGTGCTGTCAGGTTTCCTATAAGCAGCTTCAGATGTCCTGTGGGCTGCAGAAAACTACTCTGTAGGCATTGGTGCATGCCAGGATCTACTGGTGGGCACAGTCCTATGATATTTGGAAGTGCTGTTCAAGATGTTGAACTGAGTCCAACCTCTTCTAAAGAAAAGAAAAAATCCTCTCAGCTGTAATTCCACAAAGACTTAAATCAGGAATGTTTTTGATTATAAAACTGATGTAGAAATATGCTTGCCTCCAAACTGACTGGCCATGCAAATGGTTATTCTAGAATATAAAAACATTTCCAGTGCCAATCTGAGACAGAGTATGAAATTATTCTGATGCAGATTAAGGAAATACACAAAATTATTTCTGTATAATTTTAGATTTATGTGCTTCAGGATGCTGAATGTTCATCCCTGATCCTACAAAAACCATCTTTAAACTTGAGAAAGTCAAGGCTCTATCCCTAATTTATTTCTCTTTTAGGGAAAATAGGGTTCAATTTTTATTCAAGCTCTGTTGCTAATGAAAACTGGATATTCCATCATAAAATTAACAACCTTACTATGTGTGGCTTGAAACTGTCATTAAACACCCTTTTTGTTTTATCACTGCACATCAAAATAATATCCTTGCCTTGGAATTTCTGTCTCTCTGAGTGAAAAAAAAAATTGATTAGGAAAAGAGATTTATTTACAACTTTGCTAACTAATTTTCTATGGAATTTTCTGCAAGACTGTGTAGCATAAAATCTTTGTGGTAAAACATTCTGCATACTCCTAGTTCTCTTTTGTTAAAATTGTAATCCTCATTAATGATTATGGGATATGAAATTATTACAGTTCAGAAACCTATGCATAGGAAATACTTGTATTTTATATACAATTTGCACAGAAAAAAAAAATTTTTAAAGTGTCAGAAAATGACGTTAATATAATGTTTGAACAAAAGTCTAGGAGAAAAGACAGCATTTTCTTTCTTAATTTAATTTATTCATTATTTTGAGGGCAATTACCTAAAACCAATAGATTCTTGTTCAAACTTCTAACAAACTTTGTTGTAACATTTCTGTGAGATTTACTTAAGGTGTGTGAGATGCTCTGGTACCCACATCTGATGGGATTATATAAAACAAGGCAATAGCTGTCAAGGTGGGTGTTCATATTCATGTCCATATGATCAGCTCACACATACAAAAAATAGTTTCTCTGTTTGCCAGTTAGACATAATTAGCAATCACAGTTGGGTAGTAAAATAATCACAACCCCCCTCCAATTTATACTGTCTAAACAATGTCATTTTTCAGATTTCTGTCAAGAAAAAGCATCAGAGATCGGTTTATCATATCATTTAACAAGATACAAGGAGACACTTCTTCCTTCAAGGTTATCATATGCCATATGCCTTGCTCTATAGGTTTGCCAAAAGTCACTTAATGCCATATGTCCTGAGCCATTTGTTTCTCAAACAGTACCTCAGCCACTGCAGATGCTATCTGATATAAAAAAATCAGAAAATCTAATGTTTATGCTTTGCTGCGATTTTCTGTGTAAAGTAAGTATCATGAGAGATTTGTACATGTTAAACCTTAATACTGATTTTCATAAAACAATTTTCAGTGGCACACATGGTTCCACCTCCTGTACCACTCAGAAGAGGGGGTAGGTTTTTCTGCACTGGCAGGTGAACACCAACCCAAATAAGGGACTCCACCTTTCCCTAACAAAAATACAAGAGCTTCTGAAGTCTGAGAAAACCTCTCAAACAGCCTTTAAGAAATGGTGTTTAATCACAAAGTGCTTACCAATGTAGTGAATTGCTGGAAGAAGCAGAAGGCAGGGACCCTCCTTCATCTGTAATTCTTTCTGTCCTACAGCTGTTAAACAGCTGCCTTGTCAAGCAGATTCTTGAAAATTCGCAAAGAAAGGTTTGTCCTGTGCCACTGCACAAGATTCATGATGGTTTAAGCAGGACCTTAATTTAGGGCAGAAGTAGTGCAGCAGGCCACGCATCACAACTGAATTATCAACTTTATCAAGAATTTAAATTAGAGATTTGTGGAAGCAGGAAGTATCTTTGAGGAAATATATTTATAGATATTTTTTAAAATCCTAAAACTTTGCCTTTAAAGACAAAACATTTGAGTATATATTTTTACAAGGAGGGGTATAATTTTTGTTACTAATTTAATATTTTATTAAATTTAATAATTTTACCTTATATCTGTCTTTTAGCCTAAATATTTCTTAAAATAACATTCCAAGAAAATCTTATTTTCAAACCTTGGAAAAGATGTATAACAGAAGAGAGATACAACTGTTGCTGTTGCCAGTGATCTAATCATCATTGGGCACAACAGAGATCTCCATTTATTTTTATTTTCTACTTCTTTGGTTTAAGCAGATCTGTTATAGGCTTCGAATTTGAAAAGAAAGTTGAGATGTTGTTCACCTCCTTTGCAGGATGCTGTATGGATTAATTAGCTAAGGTTTGTGTTACTCTTTGAAGGTGAGGAACTCCATTTAGATATTAAGCATTATTTTCACGTAGGAAAATAAGTTAAGTGCTGACTAAGTGGCAGTGCTGGGGTAACACAGCTCTTTGGCTTGGAGTTACAAAATCACTCTTCCCATTTGAGGCCCCACAGCATGCACGGTATTGTCTCTCCAGAGTGTGAAAGTGGCAGGTGTTTGTGGCAATCACTGGGGGCACTGCAGCTTTGGAAAGCCTGAGACAAAATGGCAAAAATGCAGCAAGTCAGATACTGATTACATGCACAGGCAGGAAAGCAATTAGAGTATCAGAGGAAACTGGGATTAGAGTTGTGATATCATTTTAATGCATTTTTGTGTGCTTTTGTCCTATGCTTTCTGTGCAATCAGCTGTATGGGCACCTTCTTTTGGTCTTGTACTACATACAGGGAGCTGGAGTAAAAATATTACCATTTTCAGGCTATTATCCCTTTTCAGCTTAAGCTGAACACCAAATATTTACTGATTTACACCCCATAAAAATTTCATGATGAGAGTTAGAGACTGCCAACTCTTAGCCTCTGTAACAGATGCATGGGCAGCACATGCTGTTCCAGCCCCAGAAATGCAGCTTCCAGTGTCACACAGTTGCATTTTGCTTTCTTATTAATTAAAGACAGTATTCATCTCTATATCAAAAAATCAATTCAGATACCCTTAGGTATGGAAGGCACCATTGTTATAGTCATATAGTAGTGGAATTTGGTTAGCCAGGTCTTTTTAATTGGGATTTTAAGTTGCCTGACTGCATTGACTAGATTTTCACTGATTATAACAGGAATCAAAATACCTAGTGTACTTGTAAACATTTGCAAATAAATGTGTAAATCCGAAACAACTTCTTTTCATACGGACACAAAATCAATTCTGTAAATTGAGGTGTTTTGAGGTATCCCAGAGGTGGTCTTGGAGACCCCACCTGGCTTCAGATGATGCTTCAGAAGGGTTAGATGCCAGTATAAAGACAACTGCACAAAAAAATGTTTAAAAGTTCCAAAACTTTACATAATGAAGCTGTAAGTGGCACTGAGTTTTTGCGATGCCACTGTGTAAAGCATGGTTGATTTCATTAGAAATAGAACCAGTGAGAGTCTTAAAGGGAAAACCACAAAGTGATTTCATCCAGAATAAATTTGAATCCACTCTGTACAAGTCCTAATATGGGAATACATAATGTCTTGTGAGTTTCTAAATAAGGAAAATAATTTTTGTTATATTGTGGTGGTTTGTTTTGGGTTTTTTTTTTTGTTTTTTTGTTTTTTTGGGGTTTTTTTGTGTGTGTGGTTTTTTTTGTTTGGTTTTGGTGTTTTTTTTGGTTTTTTTGTGTTTGTTTTTTTTTTTTTTTTTTTTTTTTTTTTTTTTTTTTTTTTTTTTTTTTTGTTGTTGTTTTTTCTTTCTAATGGCCTTCAAGTGACAACAATAAGCAGTTAAAACATGCAGTTTTCTCCTAGGAAGACTGACAATGATGAATGAAATACGCTACCCTGACAGGGTTTTCTGTAACAATCATAGAAGGCAAAAAGTCTGAGCTCTTTGGGTCTTGAAACCTCTAAAAAGAGGGGAAAAAATTAAAATTCAAAAATCAATATTTTCAATACTACATGTCTAGTTGTACAAAATCATCATAAGTCTTCTACAAAATCAGAGCTGTCAAACTTCAGGAAATGCTGCTCTGCCTTATAACATGTCTTGTTCTATACAAAGAAGAAATAAATGGGCCTATACAAGGACATGTCAACAAAAAATTTACCATCTTTTAAAACAGAGAGGTCTGAAGTCATCATGAAAACTCCTTCATATATCTTGGAAATCTCTAAGGAGTTACTACAGTTGTTCAAGGATCAAAAAAATTTGTTTAATTGAAAGTAACAGGATCTCTACTGCACAGCACAGGATGCTTTGCAAGCCAGCAGTCTGCTGATTAACAGACTGTTTCAGCAGCAGCAAAATCAGTATCCCAAACAAGCAGGTGATTATCTTGTTTTAAATATGTTAAGGTGGTTCCTGGCATCTTTTTGACCAGCATGACTGTCTCAAGAAACTTATGGATATACTAAAGTTGTGGTAATCAGTACAATGATTTCTAGACTGTCAGCTTTACAAGTTTTGGTGGGTTTTTGTTGTTGTTGTTGTTGGGGTTTTTTTTGGCTTGATTTCTTTTCCTGGAATCTGTTTTAAAGGACAATTATATAAAAATATAAATCAGTGGTCTGACACTGAATTTTCCAGGAAATTTTGCATTATTTTTATTTTTAAACTTTTTTTGCTACTGAAAAGAAGGAGTTCTTAAAAAAAGTTGAGTAAAAATGTCTAACTAAGCATCCAATTCAAAACACAAGACTACAAGGCAAGTATATTTACATTTTAAAAGAAAAACATAAGGTAAAGAATAAAAAGAATTCTGAGGCTACAGTGGGAATTTTTAAAGGAATAAAAACATACAAAATAAACTTTCTGGCTGAAATAAATATATTCCTTATGGGCCCCAAAGAAACAATTCTTTGAGAATTTGCAAGCAGATCAAACTAGAAACTGTTTATATTTTATAAAGCTAAAAAAGAAACCCTAAACAGCTGCTGAAATCAAATATGGATCCCTGAGGCTTTATAGCATTAGTAAAGATGTGATGAAGGAAATGTAGCTCACCTGTAGTTGTTTCCCACTGAATGGAAGCTCTTATCATTGATATCATCCTAGATAAGCACAACTGTACACAAAAAATGTTCATAACATGTCTCTAGACCTAACTTGGAAGGCAGAAAGAAAAGTTTATTTCTTCCTGCTGGTGAGGAAAGGAGTCCAGGGACTGCAGAATGGTGCTATTTACCTGTTGATTGCAACCAAGTGATGTTTTAGGAACTAAGCATGAAAGCTAGCCACAACATCAGATGGGAAGCTCTTGAAAAGTAGTGACTCACAGATACATTAAGAATTTTTGTGTACAAGTTTAGTCCTTGGATGCCTACAGTGGAAATATCTGTTACAACCAGAGAGGTGATCTTGAGCATGTACCCAGATTCCTTAGCTCACCAGTAACTGTAATGAGATTGTGTTTAGTGCCAATTCTGTGAAGCTAAAAACAGAGTCAAAAGGGCAGTCAAACACCAACAATTCACGTGATGGAAAACATGGCTTACCATTTTTGGTTACAAGTGTTATCTATTCAGTTTAATGGGAAACACTGTGAGGACAGAGATATTTGACAAAAAGAAAAGACACCCAGTGTGGAGAGAGTGAACAGAAGGGAGAAGCAAACAGATGTTTTAGTTAAATAGCATTGTGACATCCCATCAATAGGTCAAGTTTCATTCCATTTGACCTATCATATCTGGCTGTTCTTGAGCTGCATCCAGAAGCTTATGACAAGAAGGTAAAAAGGATCACTTCGTCTGAGGCCCTAGTTTATAGAAATATGAGAAACAAAACCAACTTGTTTTGCAACACTGAAATTCTCGGGTTTTGGTTTGTTTGTTTATTTGTTTGTTGTGGGGTTTTGTTTGTTTGTTAGTTGGGTTTGTTCATTTGTTGGGGAGGTTTGGGGGGTTTTGTTTTTTGGGGTGGTGGGGTTTTTTATGGTTCAGGCAGGTCTTTCTTCTCCTCAAACCTATACAGTCTGAGAACCTGCAATCCCCAGTTTCTCTCATTTCCTCAGATCTCAGTGTTTTTGGGATGTTTTTGTAAGAATCAGCGTTTTTTATTTTAGTTTATCATTGAGACCTGTCTTGGGCCATTGTACTGACAGCAGGAATTGAGCAGATGTCAAACTATAACTGGACTGTTTTGCTGACTACTTCCAAAATTACTTATTTGAATGACCACACTTGATTCTTTTGGGTTACAAAATTTTGGCAGTCACTGAAAAAATGATGCCATAACAATCAAATAAACGTGGGCAGAGCAAAGTGACAAAGCAGCTTCTTTACCTCTTCCCACCCGGCAGTTTGCTGCAGATAACACTACTGACAATAACAAGTGTGAGAAATGGAACTGCACTCATTTGTACCTTTTTGCCAGACCTTCTAAATTGAAGCAGCTTTGACATTTCTAGTGGAAATTTCAGACCAAATGCTTCAGAATGTGATAATGGTAGTTCTGCTCTTGGCAATCGTGTTTCATCCAGGCCAGAGAAGCATGGAAACCCCATTCAGGTATGATACTGGGACAATATTCGATTTTGAGTATCATGTCAAAGCAATGGTCCACCTTCTTTTGTTAAAAAAAAATAAGGGTTTCACAAGAATTAAGTATTATTGTTTTGTCTTCTATTCAAACTTGAGAATTGAACTGAGTTCTCCAGTAGTTTACATAAAACAAGTACAGCAAGACTGATTTTCTGAGATAAAATCTGGGGGGTTGCTTTCTAACAACCTGTTTTTCTAAATATTTCCTTGGGGTGGAAAAAGGAAACCAGAGTAAATTTCTGTGTGGGTGTTCAAAACGTTTTGTTTAACACTTATGGCACATCTGTGCCAGGATGATTTTCAAAGCAAAAGGTCTAAGGCTGTGATGGTTTTGTGAAGAGACACAGCTGGGAGCTGACCCCAACTGCCCAGAGATATATTCCATACCATATGCCATCATGTTCAGAATATAAACGGGGGGAAGAAGGAGGAAGGTGGGGGGGGACATTTGAATGTTTATCTTCAGGTTATGGTGTTTGTCTTCCTTCATAACCATTACACATGATGGAGCTCTGCTTTCTTGGGGATGGCTGAGCACCTGCCTGCCCATGGGCAGTGATTAATTAATTCCTTGTCTTGCTTTGCTTGTGTGCATGACTTTTGCTTTACCTATGAAACTGTCCTTATCTCAACTCATAAGTTTTCTAATTTTTCCCTTCAGATTCTCCCCCATATCCTGCTGCTGGGGGAGTGAGAGAACAGCTGCATGAGGCTGAGTTGCAGGCTGGGGTTAAACCACAACAAAGACATGTGGGCAGTGTCAGTTGAGTTTCCTTATTTTCTTGCAATTAAGTTTGTCATTCGCAGCCCATGAACATTATGAGGAAGTTCACAGCCTGGAGAATTACTCGTTGCTTTCAATCGCTCTGTGCTTTGTATGAGTTGGCTGTGCTTGGTTACATCTTCACGGTTTTCTTTGAAAACAAAGAAATGTAAATGCTAATTTACTTTTTAAAATGAAAGGTGGGACTTAAAAAAACAGCAAATTTTTCTTTGTAATGGGTCCTAAGCACCTTAAATAGTTACCTTTTGCTTTGACTGTGGTAATGCTGTGGTGATTAGTCTTTGACTCAGTTCAGACTTTGACTAAGTTTGAACTGTAAAACATGCATATGAAAAGAAATTTTGCTACTCTGAGCATTTAAAATATAATTAATTTCACAGAACTTTCCCTCAGAACAGCCTTAAATAGGACAACCAACATTTAAAATCTAACCCTGCATCTCTAAAGTATTTTATACACCCTTATTTGTCTATTCCTTTTCAGTATTTTCAGATTTATTTCCTTTCTATATATAGATTGTCTCATACATACTGTTTTCAGTTAGTTGTCAACATTTTAGAATTAGTGCAAACAATTCATGCAGATTTGGGGAAGACTGGACTAGCAATAGTCTAGTCCAGGGATATTATCCTTGACAGATGTCAAAAGTAACAATAACCCGCAAACCACTCAATATAATTGTTCTTAATATTTTTATACTCTGAAGTCATTACAAAAGCTTTCACAATATTTGTATTAAAGCACAATAGCAGATGGACTGTCTGCAACCGTTTGCATAGCTGCAGAACTGTAATCCTTCTTAATATGACAAATCTTTGCTGACTTTCTTTGGCGAGTACGTGTGGGTCAGATATACAAAGCTATTTAGGACTGTAGCTTGTATTTTGGTGCCTGTTTCCCACCAACTGCAGGAACTAGACACCTAAAAGTATCAGAGGACCTGTGCCTGAAGTCCTTGAGGGGTGCTTTCAAAAGATTTCTAGTAATTTGTCATAGTTCAAAGGTTCACTAAATTACTTTTAGAAAGCTTCTGAATAAAACAAGGGGATAAAGAAAGATGTATTTCTTTAACACGAAGCTCCTCTTTGCAATCTGCAGCTGTCTTAGGTCAGCATAGTTGGGTTTATTCTTCCTGAAGCCTTGTGCAAGATCCCAGCAATGTGACCATGCTATGTAATAAAATGTTCCAGCTTGCCTCCCTTAACTACAGACTACAGGGAAGGATGTACAGCGTTTTGTATACTGGGTCCTTCAAGATTTCTGTATCACCATCAAAAATTTGTGTCCTAAGGGTCTCTCTCTCATAAGAACTGAGAATACATTTGCTCTGAATGTACTCTGAAACTTGTGAACTGAGTGTACCTGAGACAATGCAGAATGTCATTATTTTGTTCTTCAGTACAGTTAATACCTATGCCACAAAAATGACTAGTATCCAATCTTTCACTAAACCTGAAAAGGGGAAGCTTCCCACTGAGATTGTCAGCTGTATTTCCTCAGCATTTAACTATCCTAATCTACTACTATCCTAAGTTTCTCCAGTACAGAGGAAGAAACAGCTATATTTATCATCATGACTAAACAAGACTATTTAGTTCTTTTAGCTGAGAATCTGTTGTACTGAAATGACAGCAACTTTTTAACAAGGTGATGATAACATTACAACTGAAAAGAAAGAAACCCAAGCAAACCACCCTGATGTCATAGATCATATTCAGTACCAGTAAGATATAATTTTGTTTCTTTTCTTAATTATGCTGTAAGTGGAATTCCTCACTTTGGAACATGACGTTTTTGTCAAGAAATATTATTTGAATGCTGAAAGATTTCATGCTGGCAAAGCTTACCACTGCTAGCAGAAAAAAATATATATCAGTAATAACAGTTTATTTTACTTTGAAAAAAAATTCCTTCACCATTATATTTAGGAAGTACCATCTTTTACAGAAAAAATATATATACTCTTCCCTACTTTCCATCAAATAATTGGGGTTTTCTTTGTCTTACCCCATTTGGTTTTGTTCATGTTTTTCTGACATTAATAAAATTTGTTTCTGGTTTTGGTATTTTTTGGTCAGCATGTGACTATTTCATAAAGATTTTGCTGTCTAGCAAGGTGGATATCTCAGGGTACTACAGGGATCTACTCCTTATCTGTCCATTACTTTTAAACTGGATAGAAAACATGTCTGCTTATCCTGAAACTCCAAGGTAATGAAGATTCTCCAAGCTTCTCAGAGCTTGCAGCCCTCTTACCCACTCCAGATAATTGGATTTGACCCAGATTCTGGTCTTCAGCATGATGATTGATGGTCCACTGTCTGGATCTCATCATACTCTCATGACCCGTACATCCAAAATTTATTTGACCTTCAGCATGCTTTCCGTGCCAAGTCGAACAGCCTGTGAGCACCTTGGTTTCTGCTGACTAAGATATTTACCAAGAAACTGCAGATTTCTGTTCTTGTGTATAAGTGGTGCCACCTACAGTAGCTGGTCAGACAGCCATCCTTCCCCCTGGCCACTCCACTGTCTTCCAGGAAATCCTGTGACAACCTTGAAAAGTTAACGTGACATGAATTCTCTCTCACACAGGCCACTTAAACACCTGGGCATCCCAGATAAACTGCTATTTTTGTTTCCCCTGTTGCCACTGTGGAAAACTGGTTGAATGAAAAACCTCCTGAAAGAGATTAGTGAGGCATGTTAATCATACACAGGAAGTGTCTATATCAGCCTGCTGACTGTAGAGGGAATGCAAATAAATGCTTAACCTAGCCACAGCTATTAGAGTACTGTAATTACACAATATAACTTCCATCCTTACTTAGATATTCCATTTTTCTCACTATTTCCTGTTGCCTTTATTGTGATTAATTTGTGTAACTGAACCTAAAATTTCATGGCAGCAGAATCTCACTGTATTGGGTCTGGCTGAGAAGGAGTTCTTTTTTCCCACAGCAGCCCTCACAGTGCAGTGCCCTGCATTGGTGGCTAGAACTCACGATAACTCACCAGTGTTTTGGGCACAGCTGAGCAGTCGTGGCACAGCATCAGCACTGTCTCTCCATCATTCCACCACCCTCAGTAGGCTGGGGGTGGCCAAGGTCTTGGGAGGGGATAGGACTAGGACAGCTGACCCAAACTGACCAAAGGGGATTCCATACCATAGGATGGCTGCTCAGATATAAGAGTTAAAGAAAGGAGGAAGAAGGAGTGGCATTCTTTATTTACAATATTTGCCTTCCAGAGCAACTGTAACACATGCTGAAGCCCTGCTTCCTGGGAAGTAGCTGAATATCACTTGCTGATGAGAAGTAGAGGCTAAAATCTTTGTGTTTTTTTCTTTGCTTGTGCATGTGCAACCTTTTGCTTTTGCTTTATTAAATGACCTTATCTCAACCTTGAAGGTGTTTTCTGTTTTACTTTCTCTTCTCCAGCCAACTGAGAAGGGGAGTCATAGAGCTTCCTGGCGGGCACCTGATGTCCAGACAAGGTCAACCCACAGTAACAACCACAAAGGTCTGCTGTGGGACTAGTTTAACATCATCAGTGACCTGGATGGGGCAATTAACTTATTTAAATAATTCAGCGGGATCTAGGCATGTTGAAACAATGGGGCTAGGTTAACCTTCTGTCATTCAGTGAAGGCAAACACAAAATTCTGCACCTGGGAAGGAGGATCTCCTTATAGAATCCATGCTGGGGCTGAACAGCTGGGGACCAACTCTGCGGGAAAGGGCCTGGGGGTCCTGGTAGGCAGCAAGCTGAACTGCCAACAGTGTTTGAAAGTGTACTAACAAGATCACGGTCAGCCAAGTGAGGGAAGGATTATTCACAGTTTTGGGTTTCCCAAACATACTGATAGACTGGAGCTGGTTTAGCAGAAGACACCAAGAGCTCAGTGCCTGGAACAGCTGCCCTGTGAGGAAAGACTGACAGAGCTTGGCTTATTCAGCCTGGCAAAGGTATGATTTCAGAGGGATCTAACAGCAACCCAGCCAGTCCTACAGGATTATAAAGAAGACAGTTCTAGACTGTTCTTGATGCATGTGGAAAGATGAGAGACAGCAGAAATAACTTTAAACAAGAGAGATTTAGGCTGGTTACAGAGCAGAACCTTTTCCCCATGAGTAAAGCGCAATGCAGGAGCAGGCTACACACAGTGGTTATTGAATCTAGACTCTTGGAGGTTTTCAAGGTTTGCAAAACATTCTAAACAAATTAGCCTGACTCCTTAGTTGACCCTGCTTTGAGAGGAGGTTGGACAGGAGACCTCCTGAGGTCCCTTCACACATGAATTATCAATGATCTCATGAACTGGCCATAATGAGCCTTTAATGAAAGCATGTCTACCAGGGCATGCTATCTTCTACCATATGGAAAAAGATGAAACAAACACGACACTGATGCATGCATCTGCTCTGCTGAAACAACATTTATGTGATGCCTTTCTCGATTGTTACAACAGCAATCCATTTTAACTGTGGATAAGGGAGATGTTTGTTTGTTGACCAATACCTTTCACAGGGTACACACAAATATTCCGCATATTCCGTGCTCCCTATTTCCTCTTCAAATGCATTTCTAAAACCTGAGAAATGAGAACATTTGCTACAGAAAGATGAGAAGAATGCAGAAAGCACTGTCTAGACAATGAGAATCACACTGTGCTTACCTTAGGAAGCTGCCAGTATATGAACAATGAGTTTGGGAAAAGTAGTTCAGGTCATACCAAACACTGTGATCAAGCTGAGGCAATAGCCTCAGAGAAAATGGCAGAACTTTAAACTGAAGAGTCCTGAAGATTCATTTCAGTCAAGGCTACAGTGTTCTTTGTGATTTCTAAAGCTAATGTGCAACACTAGTCACCTTAAATATGTGTTTAGGTGCACTTGAAATCAGAAGACCCCAGTGAGATTGAATGAGAGGATTATGGTTCATAGTCATTGGAACAGAAGCTGAAACTTTATTATGGTTATAGTAATTGGCATATTTTTATGGATTCATTTTTTAATTTGGCATCCATTCAGGCTTCATTGCTCATGCTACAGTAGTAGTATGATGGATTACTGTGTTTTTTCCATTATTATTAAACTTAATTATTTTTGCTCATGTACCCAGATGTGAACAACGTCAAGAGTTCTAATCTAATAATACAGATTGTTTGGAAAATATGTGCTGTCAATTAAAGGCATTTTGTAATAGAAACGATAAAAGAGTCATTAATGAAAAGTAGTTTGCCTCCCCAAGTACTGACTTCAGTTAATCAAAGACGCTTTGAAATTGAAATCATCAATTAACTTTGCTTGGTTTTGTACTGATCAAGCACTTTCAGAATTGCTGGAAATCTGTGAAATTAAGTTATTCTGTAAAAGAAATCAAAATTAATGTGGATTTTTTTCCAAATACATTTTATTTTTTCCTTCCAATAATGTACTATATATACATTTCTGCCAATGTTTCAGTGGAAGAAACAGGCAAGACTAAGCTGTGAAATTGCTTGTGGCACTCCATTTTTTAATGGCACCTCATTTATATTTTACAGGGTCATGCAACAGATAATGAAATACATCTGTCCAATGTATATAGTTTTTTCTTATTTTCCTGTAATGTTTTAACTGGCATTCTAATGCTTAAAACAAATTTAAAATTAAGAATATTAAAAAATCTACTGAGAAAGAGAAAAGTTATATGATCAAAACCCTGGTATGATAGTTCTGCAAATGAATCTTTCTGACAAAGCTGTGTCCCTTTGGTTCTCCAGCATAAATTTGACACTGGGACAGAGTGATGCAGACCAATAGAAAGTGTTGTATTAGCTTCCATCTTTCTGCAGTAGTTCCAGACCAGAACTTCTAGTGGCTGAAAACAGCAATTTTACCTGCTGCATTGTTTTACTAAATTCTGACCAAATTATTTTTCTTTATTTTTAAGAAAGGGCTTTCTTCTGAAGATGTGTTGGGTTTTTTTTCCCCACCAGAGGACTATGAGCTTATATTTTAAATTTCATGAGTGTAGAGGCCCAGAGAAGTTTGCTTTAGTCACAGGGTGAATTTTGGTGGTGCATCCCCCTGCCCCCAGGGCGACATTACTATCTAAGGAACACTCATTAGGTCTCAACAGTGAGGAAACAGCACCTGGAGTAAGCCCCTCTTGAGATTACCAGAAACATTGTTTCCAGGACCCAAGAAGTGTCTAACGAGCACCTGTTTTTTTAATGAGCAGCCTTGGAAATGTATTTTTCTTTTCTGAGTAGCAACCCAAGTGGAATAGTATATTTATTATTGAACCTTCAAAGGAAGTCTTGAATTGTGACCAGGATGGAAAATTTCTCTAACTAAAGCCTACTCTCTTGCAACCCTCTAAACAGCAGTCCAAAGTGAGACCCTTTGAGCTCTCGAATCCCAGAAGGGGATAACTTGTATGTCTCAAACACCAGTAACCAGATGGCTGTGGAGCCAAGCAAGGCCTGTCAGAAATAACAGACAAGAATTGTTGGTAATAAGCAGTGACTATTGGTATTTACATGCCACGAGAAGCAAGATTTGGCTGGACAAGGGAGGCCAGGTGGAGGTGGGACAGCACTTTTCTATGATAAAGAACCACAACACAGTACAGTGCAAGTGCAGGGATGGGGCCAAGAAGTGGGAGTGGGTTACAGTGTGGGATTAAGACTACCAAAGGTCCCTAAAGCCATTTCCAGAAAGGCCTGAAAGAACAGACTGTGCATGATAACTGATGGACGCAGAAAATGACAAGCCTATCTTTGGGGTGGAGAAACCTGTACAAAGATACCCTCCTAAGCCTTGCCCGTCAAGACATCTCACCAGCTGAACCAATGCAGCTGGATTGGTGTTTATCAGGTGGATCAGTGCTGGGACCAGGACTGGTGATCTATTTTTCTCTCTCTTTCCCCCTTTCTTTACCTTTTTCTTTCTCCCATTCTTTCTTTAATTCATGTCTGTGATTTCTCTCTTCCTTTCACCCTACCCTTTCATCCAAAACTCTCTGCTGTGTCGTTATATATTAGTCAGGAACTAATATTCCAATTTCGATGCCAAGCGTGTAATTTACTAATAAAATTTTCTGAGTGTTTGTGGACCCTCTGTTGTTGTTCCTCTTACGAATCTTAGGTGCTTCCTCCCTCATAAGGATGGGTGGTCACAATGGATTCGCATATTTAAAGCTTTATAATAACCTTACCTTCTCTATAATTTCAGTCTGAGAGGGGACTTTTTCTGCAAATTGTTTAGTAAACAAAATTCCTCAATATTCCCTAGTTACTGAAGGATAAACAATTAAATTACAATGCCTACTCCAGCTTTTAGTTTAAAAAAAATAAATTAAACATGCACAGAACAGCTATAAATACTACTAGTTGGAGTAAAGCAAAGTTTAGTTATGCATAAATTCATGGTAAATTGAAAATGGCAAAGAGAAAAACAGTCCAAAAATTGATCCCAGGGCTACAATCATACATCCGTCACCCAGTAAGGAGTTTTCCTAGGTTTATAACGCACAACTTAAACTACAGAAGTCTTCACGTAGGACCTATTACATAGAAAGCACCAAAAGGCTTTGCCTTTTTCTGACAGTAATAGGAGTTGAAAGGGCTCTGCAGTATGACAGAGAAAATGTGCACCTTTTATTTCTCAGAGAGTCAATCATGTTCTGCAAGGTCACAGGCTGACAGTAAAAGATTTTTAAAAGCTTTCAGCAAAAAGGATGAATAAAATGCTTTTCAAAATTTGTGTTCATTTTAAATGTCATAGCTGTAACATAATAGTAATTGCAATAATTTGCTGTATTTCTACCATGTTGATAACAGCATAGCACAAAGGAACAATGACAAATGCATTCTATAAATGGCCATACATTTGCTGTAAGTACGTCTATGCTCTCCACAAAGAATGACAATAATGTTCTGTGTGGGTAAATAAACCAAAGACTGTACATAACCTTGGAGTCTTCGGGAATGAATGGTTGATCTTGATAGATTTGAAATGACTTGTCAGTCATTTTAATCAATTTTTAATTTTAATAAAATATTGTATTTTTGCTACAGAAACCTATAAGATGGTTTTAAAAAGATACTACAAATATATTATAATCTATTATTATAAGTACCACTAAGTACTTATATACATTTCTGTATGCCTTTCTACATGCCTTGCTACTTTTCCGCCTTACTTCTAAACTGCAAAATTTCTTCATAAAATTACATAATGTAGCTTTAATTATAAAAGCATGTGATATGACTGACCATATTCACACACATGTATGTTTAGCACAGCTTGAATATAACCATAATTGGAAAGAGCATGTTACTGAAAGGCAGAGTAATCTTAGCTCTGATACTATGAGCCACTTTACATTTTTCAGAATAAGCCTATCATTAAGGTGACATATCAGATCTCATTATGTCAGTATGTCAGATTATACAAGATAAGTGACTGTGATACGTCAAATCTGGTAGGACTGAAAAAGGAAGAACTTGCTAATACAGTATGAAAGTTTCCAGTATTTCTCCTCCACCACAAGTATGTCCTGCTGTATCAAAATCAAATATAAACTGATGCAATTATTACTTGCTATCACATGTAGGCCTTTGCCAGTTTCCTATATTTTCTCTGCACAGTGAAGTACTTCCTTGGTGGATCTTTTCTATGCTGTGCCAAAGGAGAACTAGAAACTCTGGATCATAAATCCTCAACTCTCCCTTTTTGTGCTTATGCGGATCCCTCTATTCTGCACCCAGAAGAAACATCCTCCAACTTTTTTTTCTGAAGTTGAATTAAAATGAACATCCTCTAATAGGTTTTTTTCTGAAGACATTTTAAAGCTCCTGGGATTTATGTCTTGCTTTTGGTTTTTGTTTTGTTTGGGCTCTTTTTGTTTTGTTTTTTTTTCTTGGGCACAGTCCATTGCACAGAAGGCTAAGATGCTACAGCAGCAGGTAGAGCTTGGAATCCAAAGGAACAGGAAGTCTAACACACCTCCTCTTCTGAAGCACACTTCCCTGTAGGCCTTCCTCTTCCTATCACTACTGTGTCTCCAGGTACCAAACAGTAGCCCTTTAGACCTCATTAGGACAAGTTGCTTAAAGTATTTTTCATGTTTCAGATTATTGGAATCAATAGCTAAATGCAACTGGGAGGCTGCAGACAAGACACACTAAAAATCAAAGCAAAAAAAGCAAAATAACCAAGAAGGATGATGTCACATATTACAGAGGTGTTTTGGTTTATATTTTAATTGCTTCATCCATGATTGCAAAATGTGCCAAAGACTGAATGCTAAAGATAAATAATGATTTGACTGTGTAGAACCAAATACCAACTGCCAGAGCTTAAGGAGACTTCAAATTGCCAGGACACTGGGAAGTTCTTAAGTAACAGAAGGAAACTGTGAATGAATTGCTATTATAAGAGAGTGAAAAACTCGATTAAGTCAAAAGTAACTTGACACAAATAAGACAAAAATAAACCAGGATAGATTTAGAAGAAAAGATTTTATGGTAACATAACCTGAATTAACTGCAGTTGACAAACACTTTGCAAGCAAAGTGTTTTGGAGAGATTCATGGACTTCATCCTAGTTATGTTTTGTTCCTCAATTTCACAAGTGGTATAGGTGAAAGTATAAAATGACTGACAGTAAAATTTGAAATACAAAAAAATTACATTTAAAAGTATTTTGACAAAATAAAAACTACTTCAGCAGTATGCAAGGTCTGGAAAAATCTTACTTGTGAAGAGTTACAGTCTTTCTATCTATTGAATATATTCAAAAGAATTTCATACGTAAATTTTATCATGGCTGATGAATACCTAAATGAGAAAATTTTCTTCTAAAAAAGGCTTCTCAGCTTAGAAAAAAAGAGACATTTTAAGAACCAAATCCTGGAGTTCAAATTTAGATATATTTAGACAAGACAGAAGGCCCCTGCTTTATAGAAGAAGAGTTAAGAATATAAGAACAAACCTTTGTAGTGTTCTACCATGTTCCAAGCCATTGTTTGAAACTTAAAATTAATATCTATTTTCATCCTTTAAAATGTGCCATAATGCAGGTTTCACCAGTACCACAGGAATGACTGCATTCTGCAGCCTGGGTCATGCAGCATCTTGCACTGGGTGATTTACATCATCCTTAAAGATCTACAGCCCTTATACTGTATGAAAAGATCCCAACCTGTAATGTGAGTAGTGAGTGCTGTTAACTAGAACTACCTGTTAAAAACTATGAAATTTCCCAAATTGCCTGCTAAGCAGAATAATACTCTGCACCTGCTGCAAGCTTATTTTCTCTTGCTCCTGCTCCCTCTGCCAGAAAATCCTTTCCCCAGACACATCTTTTAACAGGTGGCATTTCTTTTTCCACATTCTTACCTACTTGTTGGGTTGGCAATCTGTTTTCCTGGTCTGTGTCTTGTCCCAGCACAGATTCTCCCTCTCTGCCTCCAGACCTGCTTGTTGTCGTCTAGCTCCAGACCAGTAGAAAAGTGTTCGACCCCAGAACTGCCTTCCTGCTTCTCAGGAGCTTACATGATTGTTCCTTCCATTACATTTGAAATGCTAATTTCAAATTACTCATTCCCAGAGAGAGGCTACTACCTTTGTCTCCTGGACCAGGTAGTGGTGATGGTTTCCTCAGATGGCCTCTTTCAGATTCTTATAAATGGTGTTTATATACTAAGCTCTGCCCAAAGGACTGTGCCTCATTTCTCGGACATTATAAATACATTTGGGTAAAGTGGTGAAGATTAAATATTTTTGCGTAAATTTTACATTTAAAAATATCTGCAAAGATAATGACAGGTCCAGCTCAGAGAAAAACCATTGGCATTCCTTTTAAAAGGCATTTAAGTTCCTGGCTTAGTTCCTGGTTCCCTTAGTAAGTGGGTCTAAATCAATCAAAGCAGGATTTTGGACAACAGTAATGCCATAAGCATCCTGCATTTGCATGTTGGCATCTGCTTTGGTGGTAGGAAGACTCTTCAGGTCATGATTTTGGGAAAATTGTTGCCATTACAGGTTCTAAACCTTGCAAAAGATGGTTTCAAAAAGTTTCTGAAATTTGTGTTTAAAAACAAATAAGGGAACTTTCTTCAAAAAGAATCCGGAACAATATTGAATTGTCCTTTAAGAACTAGATTGTTTAAAAAAGGACATCTCTATTAACCTCTGCAAGACATTTGTCCTAGGAAGACAGAAAAAATCTCACATCCAAAAAGTGAATCTTTCCACTGAATAAAAAAATTTAATTAAAAAAAAAAATGGAATTCACCACAGGACATTCACATGAGAGGCAGCTGAGCAGTGTCATAAACCATCAAAGACCCTCAAAATCCACCCCCCTCCGATTGATTCCTCAGGCCTTGCACCAACCTTGCACGTGATGCAAAGTGATGGAACAGATCCAGAGTCTGGTGCAAGAGACCGTGTCAAACTTGTCCCCTACAAGGGAGGTACCTGGGCACTCCCACTTGTCCTAAATGTATGTTAATTCATTAAACTCTGTTTTGGGGGACCTCACCACCAAGAAGACCAAAAGAGGACCAACAGGAGGCCATTGGGACCAATGGAGTGGTAATATTTTCTACTTAATCTATCTCTCTGTTTCTTTCTTTCTCTCCCCTCACCTTTTCCTATTCCCCTCTCTCTCTCTCCCTCACATTTACTGTTAAATAAAATCCACACTATTGACTTTGGCATATGGTCTCGTTTGCACCTTACTTTGGGCAGAGGCATCTCTCTAACAATTTTAATAACCAGAATGTAACACAGTAATATGATTTATGCTGGTAGAGGAGTCCTGAGCTCACAATCTGTCTGTATTGCTTTAAGACAGTCTAAAAGGCAAGCCATCTACAGCAAGAGTCCTACTAGTAACAAGACCATGGATGATATTTTCCTTGGGTCTGCCTCTCCCATTAATTTCTTCAAACAACTGTGTTAGGCATGTAGACATACTTTTGAAAAACATTCATTGTAATTTTCAGACAAAAGAATTAATCTTTGGGATGGGTTTGGGGGTTTTGACAGCTTTTTTTCCACTCTATATTTTACCTAATATTATAGTGATATAAACCAGTTTAAAACTTCATCTTTCAGTTCCATGCAGAGAGACAACTCAGGCAACAGGTCCTTCTTACTCTGTTCCAACCTGGACATGAATTCTAAGAAATCAAATTTCTGATCCCTCTCAAGCATGTTGTAGGTTAAAAAGTATGTATTTGTCTTCCAAATCTTTCAAACTTGTACCATTTTTCTTGTTATTGCTGTCTCAAATGATGAAGGATATTATCATTCAGTGCTGGCAACAGCACTTTGCCAAAGCACTGTCCCGAACCATCAGAGAAAATTATAAGTGAGGAAGATAGTAGTCTGTCTTAGCTACTACTGTGAGATGCTAGGAGCATCATTTGTTACATGGCCTTATGATCCTCAACTCAAAAAGAATTTATTTTCTTATTTTGTTAGCATCTTTTTGAGTGGGAAACAAGAGCAAATACTTGTGCAGCAAAGTGTTACAGCTAAATTGTTTCTAAAATTATTCCAGTTCCAAGACTACTTCTATTTGATAATCCCAAAGAAATACCTACAAAAAATAAATGCAGGTAGTGTTTTCCTTTCAACTGTTTTGTTAAAGTGATGCCTTAGGTTTTAATTTTATATTTTTCAAATCCTGTACTGCTTAGTGGGTAACTCTGAAGTTTCGTGTGGCCTGTTAACTACTATTCTCTCATGGTGGTTAGATATAACAAGCCTCTCTAAGTTTGCTCTTCAAGGACACCAGGCCCCAAAATGTGTAAACTGAAGTCTCTAGAGGGGGGGCAAACTTGGGGTAATTACACCATGAACTGAGGTTATAATTTGACAATTAACCCTGATATGCAAATGGACCAAACTTATAGAAGGGTGAAGAACCCGTGACCCAGGGTCCATCTTGGGTGTAGCCTTTTGGCTGCCCAGGGTGTACCTTTGAAGGCCCTTCAGATAAAACCCTACCTTTATTCTCTTATTTTTGTCTAGCCTCTGTGTCTTAGGTGGCCACCTCAAGGCATCAAAAGTACAAGTTTAAGAATGTGAGTTCTGCGATTTCCTGCAATCTTGGGGCTTTTAAAATATATCCCTGCTAGAGATTTTTTTTTTTATCAGGGACTGTTGTAAATTTAAATGCAGAGTTAATCCAGTCTGACAACAGCACAATCTCTTCAGCTTTGTAAAACTGATAGCTTTCTGTGAAGGTGTATCTTAAAGAACTAAAAAGTGATTATATTAATTCTCTGTGCCTGAAGCAACCTCTCCAAATTAAAACTCTCATTTGAGTAATTCTCAAACTATTTTGAAAAATGACACAAACTGTTTGCTGTGGAGAAACACAAGGCTTTCAAAAAACTAAGGTAATAGCATTTGCTTAGTTTCCTTAGAGTTTATGTGAAAAAACTCCAAGTTTATAAGAATCTGAAAGAGGCCATCTGAGGAAACCATCACCACTACCTGGTCCAGGAGACAAAGGTAGCAGCCTCTCTCTGGGAATGAGGCAAGGATTTTTTAGGAAAATCAGTCTAGAATGTATCTTACTTGTACTCAAGGTGCATATTTTGCTGATCCTTTCCCCAGGTTTAAGATAACTTTCAGTGCCACAACAGTGACACTTAAGTCCCTGCCCACTGGCGATGGCTCCTACAGGGAGCAGGCTGACTGCTAAGGGGGCGGCCTGCCTGCTGACAGACCCCAGCCAAAGGCAGGTTCACCTCCACCTGGGTCTGCCTGCAGGAGGAGATCAGCTGAAGCCTGGGGCTGTTGCCTTGTGCAAAGATCCCATTACTTACTGCAGTGATAGATCCTAACCCACCTTTCCTCTGGAATTTCCCCATGAGGATGAAGGAGCCTGGATAAATATAAGGGAGGCAGAGACCAAGGTGCTGGGCATGAGGGGAAGTAACCATTCACACTACCAAAGCTGCCTTAGGCCAGCTGTCTGGGACCTCAAATCCATCAGGGAAACTTTGGAATCAAAAATTAATAATTAAGTCAGAATCATCAGGCTTAGACTGGTGAAGAGAAGATGGCATTAGGTGAGGAGAATCTGACAGAGGGAATGTTCTTCCATTGGTATAATTAAGAAGGCAGGAAATGTCTCAAAACTAATTTAATTCTCTCTTCCCTCTGACAGAACAGTTATTAGTACAAGAGATACTGAGTGATTAAGATCCCTGCAGAAGAAAAGGGTAATATTAATTCAAAAGATAGTTGTGAAACAAGTTTAAAGCATAAATGAGACATGAGCATACTTTCTATTAACATGTGCTATAGGACATGTTAATGTGCTGTTTTGTATTTATTTCCTTATTTCTAACTCCAGAAGACATATTTCAGTAGCAACCACACGGAAGATAGTCAGAGAGTAGTGTACTGGCACCTCTGGAGAAGAATCTACCTCCTGCTACACTCTGTAATTTTATATATACACCAATGAGAATTCTTTTTTTATTGACAGAAGTATGATAATAAAAAACAATGACATCACAAAACTTTTACTTTTCCTATTTTGTCTTTTTTTTCTGTCGACTAAAGGATTTGTTCCCCTACTATGAATGCAAAAACACTTCTGATGGGTTGGAATTGTCCAAAACTAATGGCTGAAGCTGGGCTTTAACTGCTGTTTAGTGATTCAGAATGAGTAAGAAAATGTTCTCAACATTTAAGCTTGACAGGGACATAGAAAGTAATGTTAGTCATTCCTCTCATTAATATCTCTATTAATTCATCATACACAACATACCCATGCTCATACATACACGGATATCTGGATTTTTTGAAGAACATAACTCCATGATTTCATCAGAAAAATAGGGTCTCCCTAGCATCACTAGTCCCTTAACAAGGGGAAATCCCTTCTTATGTAAGAAACCAACAGTCCATGTGCCCTCAAAAACTACTACTCACGCACAACTTTTCAGATTCAAACAAAAAAGTTCACCCTTTCATTTTAAATTTTCCTTTGTGTACCTCTCCCTTAGGGGAAATTAATGGGAATATTCCTCTGCTGTCTTGAAATATAATACCAAGAGCATAAAGCCATAAATAGTATACTGTAGTAGTTTTGCATCATTTTAAGTGCAAGCTGACTCCATAATGCAGATTATTTTCCCTTAATAGATTCGTGAATTCCAGACTGCATCTGTTCTACGTAATAAAAATCTGTTTGCTGCCTTACTAACATTGGTATGTACAGGATGATGTCTACTAAGGCAGGAGGGTGCCAAGGGACTTCTGATCTCTTATGGTTCTGCAGAATGGCATAAGTCATTCACAGGACTGAGAAAGAACAATAGAATATCTCACACTACAAATTGAAAAATTGCACCTATAGGATAATGCAGATATTTACGCTCATGATTCACTGATTTAAACCATACAACTCCTGCAATTGTGTTTTTTGCAATAACATAGTCACATTTTATCCAGAAGAGTGGACAATGCTGTTCTGTAGCAGTTAAGTATAAAACACTGGTTATTGTAGCCTATTAATATTTTCTGCAAGTTCAATAAGCTTTAAAAGTACAACACTATTTTAAGGAATCTCAGAATGAGCTGTATCTACCACACGACTAAGAAATTAAAGGTTGGCAGCAGCAATTCAAAATTGAATTAACCCTCCCTGCCTCAAGGGATGAGATCAAAATAGCTCAAGCTGGAGTATAGTATCTCTGGAGTAGATAACAAGAAATTTTGCAGTACAAGAGAAACTCATGAAGGAACTTGAGGGAAGAGAGGTTAGAAGGAATCTGAGTTCAATCTGAGACTGAGATAGTGGAGTTTGGGGAAGCAGTAGGGCAGGGGGAGCCACACAAATTTCCAAAATGCAGCTAATAGGGAAACTGGGAGCACAGATGGTGAGAAAAGAGGGCCCTGCCTTAAGTGTTGCATTATTTCCTTCAACAGCAACACTACTTTCAATTTTATTTTTTCAGCCCGCCTCAAAGCAGAAATCCAGATGTGTCCCATTGTGCTTTGCATTGGCTATATGATTAAGGCCATTGTCATTTTGCCCTGGTGTGCTCTTTGGCTGTCTGGGAAACTTCTCCCTGTTAGCAGATCCTCTTGCACCCATTCTCTTGCACCTCTGGACCTTCTTTATCTGAGAATTCTCCTTTGTTTTAGTTCTGGGTTAAGGTTGGTTGGCTGTCGGATGCTCCCTCACTCCTTCTCCTTAACAGAACAAGAGGAAAATATAAGATGAAAAACCCTGTGGGTCAAGATAAAGACAAGGAGATCACGTACCAATTACTGTCAAAGGAAAGACAGATTCAACTGGGGGAAATTAGTGTAGCTTATTGTCAAACAAAACCAAAGTAGGAGGGCGAGAAACAGAAAAACACCTTCACTCCACCCCTTCCTTCTTCCCAGGCTCAGCTTCACTCCTTTGTTCCTGACTTTTCTCTGTTCTACCTGCCCCATGACTGGCAGGGTGGATGGGGATGGGACTTTGTGGCCAGTCCGTAACAGCCTCTGTCACTCATTCAGTGCACTGAACTTCGTAGATGTCAGTAAGACTCCTGTGTGGGAAATGACCTCATGGAAAAGGACTAGGAAATTGGGTGTAAGTTGAAAAAAGAAAACAAAGAGAAAAAAAAAGTATAATTCCCTGGGTAAATCTGACAGTTGTTCTTAGGATTTCTTTTCAGACAGATTGAAAAGTGAATATTCTAAAAATCCTGGAAAATGGATGAAGTTATGCTGTTCTTTTATGTATTTTCACAAAAGTTCTTGAGAGTGTTACTTTTGTCCTGGCACACAAGATGAAAATTAATAAATGACAGTTTTCCTATATTTTCTTGTAGTTTATATTTCAGATTAATTATATTTATTTAATATAGCCTTCATACTTCAGTTTTATGTGCATTCACAGTAAAACAGATGTTCTCTTAAAACTCTGAAACACTCCCTCCAGAAGAAATTGCCTTTTTGCACTACAGAATAAATTATAATTGCCAAAAACTGGGGAATGAACTTTATGATTAACCAGCAGACAGCATGTGTACATGTCTGGTTAATTTATGATTTTATTTCCAGGAGAAATAGTTCAAGAAATTGTTTCACTTTCCAAGGAAAAACTTTTTGCAGCACACTGTTTTATAGTTTAAATGCTATTATTTTGTGTTGCACAATGATTGATGACACTGATATAGAGACATTTATGTATTGGTAGATTAGACTTGCAGAAAGCTACAAAAAGTAGTTTTCTTCCTGTAACTGGAATGTGAGGAAAACCTGAAGCCTCCAAGAATAGAAATCTACTTATGAAATTTCTAGACTGATTAACCTCTGTTTGTTTTCTGCTTATTCCAGAAGATTCATAAAACATAATTTCATTACTTGTCTTAGAGTTTTCTATTTGTTTATGTGAGAACCTGGCCAAATGTTCTATTGAGCTACTTTTTTATGAGTTCTATTTCACAAGAAATTCAATATCTTCTTTCCAATAGCGAACAAAAATTAGGTTGATATTACATTTACCACTGAAATAGCTACAGCTAATTTAGTTATAGTTAATGGAGTTCATTAATCCTGTATGAATTCTTTAGCTTCCTAAGTGTACTACACTAAATAGTTGCACTTTAAAATATTTAGTTGACAAATTTCAGTAAAATTGAGCATTTACACTTCAGCTTAGTTTATATAAACTGTAGTTTATGGTTCAAGCCTAAGTTGTGAGTATATAGAATATATATATATCAAAAATAAATAATAATAATTAAAAAAAACCCTGGAAAGCAGTGACATTATTTGTATGTTTCATAAAATAAGCCATGTACTTATTGGTCTCTATTTCTGTTAGTCTGGAATTTCCTCTTTCATCACCATACAAATCCTTTCATAAATTCCCCTCAAATATGGAGATACTTTTAAATAAACTTAACCTGATAAACCATTTGCTGAGAAAGACAGGTAAATGTTTCCTTCCAGCAATCAAGATGGGGAGAGATTTAAATGTTTCATGTAATGTAGAAAGTTCAGCATTTAAAACCACACTCATGCAAATAACTTGAATTAATTCCTTCTTGTTACAGAACCTTTCGTGGAAGAAAGTGCAAAGCAAAGACTTTATTTTTTGGAGGAATTCATCTCACATTAAATTTGGTCTATGCAATCCATCTATCTTTACAGTCCATACAGCAGTGCCTTTTTTACTGAAGAATTAGCTGTCATACTCCATAATGAGGTGCACTTTCACAAGTATATCGTATAGATTTTTGTAACAGCACCTCATCGGTTTTGTAATCCTTTTTCCTTAAGAGCAGTCATCCTTTTATGAAATGTTCAATACCTTGGAAAACAGAAAGGTTATATGGCAGTCAAGTTTCTTTTGTGGTCCTTCAGACTGAAGAGCCTGAAAAGTTTCTACATCTTGCTGCTTCTGGTTTACTCTCTACAGATGTTTTCCTATTTTACACTGACAGGTACAATAAAAACACCTCTGCTGTGGGTCTTATACCTAAAAATAAAGCAGTGATATGATACCACTTTTTATAGGGTGGGTTTTTTTTTCCCAGATTGAATGTCCTTAGTTTCAGCTTCCACATTAGAAGAGGTAAGCCACTCCGATCACCTTGGTCAACAGTAAACAAAAACTTGGCTTAGATTTGGAGAAGTTTGGGGAAGTCCTGCTATACCAACTCTATAGACAGGAGAAAAGATTGTTTTATATTAAATCCTAACATCATATTAATTCCCACTTTTGATGCTATGTCCACAAAAAAATCTTTAAAACCACTTTTTCTGCTGCTGCCTAATTTGACAGGTTTTTCGTCCACATAAGCACTGATGTTTGGACATTGCGGAAGTTCTGCTTCCATTTGCATTAGAAATTCCTTCTATATTGACATCACTCACAGTGCTAGGTATATCCCACATTAAGCACTTTTTGTCCACGCTCACCATTGAACATGATCCACAGGATCTTAGAGCATTGTCCTGATCCTGTGCTATCCACGAATTGATGTAAGACAACAGACTCCAGGGCACACAGCTTTTTGTCAAACTTGACCAAATTCCAGCAGTTTAAGCTTCACTTCCATGTAAATTTCATCTTAAATTCACTCAAATTCACATGCAAACTGACTCCTGCAGCATTTTGACAAGATAACATACAAATCCAATCAGGAAAGTAAACTCTAGTAAAATATATTGAATACATGTTATTACAGTTATTTGTTATATGGATGAAAGTTATATGTGAATTTAAATGACTGTTTGCATTTCTAAAGGTACTGTTTTCTGTTAATCTCAGGACCTCCCTCCATCATAGAACTGCAGTAACTGCTTAGGGATAAGC
Organism: Platysteira castanea; assembly: GCA_013397175.1. NCBI lineage: Eukaryota > Metazoa > Chordata > Aves > Passeriformes > Platysteira > Platysteira castanea. The sequence continues at coordinate 85,826 of VYXC01004882.1, forward strand.
AGAAAGAAGCCATACTTTCATCATGTCATTTTGGAAGACAGGAAAAGCTATAAAAGTAAATAAAAATTATTACAATTCCACCAATCCAGAAGACATAGTGGATATTTTTTTAGTTGTGACTCTCTTTCCTGGGCAATGTGATGCTCTGAAGAGGTGTTCTGCTCACTGCCCATCTCTGCTGTTGCTGCCAGCTAAACCACAGCCTTCTGAACTCCCTGTGTTTCCATGCTCCACATGGAAGACATATAAGGCTGTTGGATTTTTGTGAACCTATCATGTGTTGAGAACATGGCGATTTCACACATAGACACATTTCCAGGGTCTTAACCACAAATTGAGGAAATCTTGAGACCAAGGCCAACTGAGAATATATGGCCCTATACCAATTTCTTATCAACATTTTGCAGAAGATGGGAGTGAGTAAACACATAACACAAAATTAACATCAGCTGAACAAAATCTGACATTTTGGGTGATTTTTCTTCTTTCTAGGTTTAGATTGCTGTAGTACATCCATGCAAACTCAATGTTCTTCAAGGTTACTAGTTTAGTAACTGTGTAATCTGGCATAAAAATTATGTGATGATGTTCCTGTCTTCTTAAGGTCGGGTGAGGAATAGCAGCATTTTTTTCTCAAAAGACTTTGAGATCCTTCAGAAACTGCTGAGGAGGAAACTGGGAAGGGAACTTAACATCTTCAGCTGAGATGGGAAGCTGGAATTTAAAACTTTTTGTTAGCCTTATGCTCATGGTTTCTCCTCAGGTCTAGCAGTGAGTACTACCCCAGGTTGGAAGTGTTTTGTTTTTTTTAATTTAAAAGCTTAGTTGTTGAGCCTTTTCTGTAATCTGTCACATAATAGTTTGCGTTTCATTATACATGGTCCAAGGTTCTGTGTTTCAAGCTCTGGGATATTCTGATTGTCAAAAAGGAAGAAGCAGAAGCTTCTTCATTCTGTTCAATGGAATATGTTTCACTTTTTCTTAATGAGTTAAAGAACAGCAGTGCCAGAAAAGCAATACAGGTATCATGATATAAATAAACAAATTTATACAGGAAGAAACGTCAAATAAATGTGGACTAAATATTACAATAACCTTTACAACAGGAACTGAACTGTATGTCTCTCCCATTCTACCAAAACAGCTTAAATGTCAAATTACAGCAATATTGCACTTACTTGGTTTAGTTTTGAGACTTCTGCAAAACGTTCTAGTTGGTATTTCTTACAAAAGTGGGGCAAGTGTTCCCTAACTGGAGTTTGAATATTAACTTCCTTTGTGTACCAAGGCATGTGTTTGTCCCACAGGACTAGATGAGGCAAGTCTGATTCATCTGGCCAGGCGAATTACTCCTGAAGGTTCAAGATTCATGGGAAATTATTTACACTTCTGATCCTTATGGTGCTAAAAAATTTGTCTGTATTATATAAATTATGCATAGAATGATTCAGCTTTTTCTCTACAGTCTAGCAAAGACCTTGAAAGAAATGATTCCTTAGTTCATCTTAATAGGAAACAAATTAGAAATCCTAATTAAAATGTGTGCCCCCTCATTGCCAGCTATTCAAATAATGATTAAAGAGGATAAAAATAAAAGCAGAGATCACATTATGATAAAATCACATTATCGTGAGTGCATTTTGGCATCATATGTAGCTGGCCTTGGGTTATGAGTGGTTTGAGAGAGCACAATTGCTTATTTTTCAAGCTTAAGAAGGGATAAATTTTACCTCAAGAACTGTCTGATTTCTACTCTTAGTTGTCTGAATTTAAATGAAACGGAAGAAAAAATATCATTGGAAGTAGCACTCTTATAGAGTGCTTTAATTTACAGGCAATTTGTGTAGTAATTTTCACTGTCTATAAGAACCCATTCTATATTTAGACTACAAGCAGTTTTCATTTCACATACAGCTAGTGTACTCCCCTTCCAAGGTATAACGTTTTTTTCTATCTTAAGTGTATAAAAATAAACACTTTGATATACAGAAAAACTTTTGAAATATTTATCTGCGCTATGATATTTTTATAATGGCTTCATCTGCAGATAGTGTATATGCACGTATGTTTCAACTACATATTTTCACTATACCTGTTCTATTTCTGAGGCAGTAAAAATGAGTATTCTATAGAAACATGTATTACAAGAGACAGAATTCAGTCCTCTACCCAGTTATCTATAGTGATGCAAGATCAAGTATATTTAGCATAGCTCTTACACATCTGTTTGTGTCTTCCTATTATCCAACTAGTTTAAGCAAATTGAAAGTGGATTCCATTTCTCAAAAACTACTGAGTAGACTTACCCACACACATAAGAAACAGTCAATTTCTGCAATCATCTGGAGTTTTATAATTGACTATTTTTAGTTTTTACATAGAGGAATAAGATTCTTTCAAAAGCAAACATATTTAGAAAATAATTTGATAATTTCTTGTGCTGTCATCTTAAAAAATTAGCTAAGACTTCAAACTGAGACATTACTTACCTTAGTCACAGTAACTTCTTATTCACTTGTTACAGCACTGTGAACAGCTGGCAGTAACCTCCCAGTTAACCCTACAGGTGCCGGCCACAGGAACAGGCTTTTCTGGCCCATTCTAATAGACCCTCAGCAAGTTTGCCAACTGTGCCAGCCTGTGTGGTGTGGTCGACAGGCTGGAGGGAGGGGAGGACATCCAGAGGGACCTTGGCAGGTTTGAGACGTGGATCTGTGTACGTATCATGAAGTCCAACAGGGCCAAGTGCAAAGTCTTGTGCCTGGGCTGGGGCAATCCCAAGCACAAGTACAGGCTGGGAGGAGAATGGATCAAGATAAGCCCTGGGGAAAATGACTTGGGGATATTTGTGGACAAAAAGCTCCATATGACTCAGCAACGAGCTCTTGCAGCCCAGAAAGTCATGGTTATGCCGGGGCTGCATCACAAAAAGTCTGGCCAGCAGGTTGAGGAAGGTGATTCTGCCCTGCTAGTCTGCTATTGCGAGACCCCGCTGAAGTATTTTTCTGTTCCAGATTTTCCACACCAATCACTTATCTCAAAAGAATTCATTTTTTCTTCTGAAAGTCTGAAGTTATTTTGAAATAAACTTTGAGGTATTTGAAATTGAAGACGTTCTATTTGATTATAGAAAAAACGAATCTTGTGATTAAATTCTTGTAAATTAATTTATTTTAGTCAGTCTTTCAAATTTAATTTATTCCTTAGACTTCAATAAACTGTGAATTGAGACTGTGTATCTACATTATCTATACTGTGCTTAAAAAGTATACAGACTTCATGAAGACAGGTCTGAAAATAAATTATGATCACTTAGCATAATCTATGTTCACCTAAATTACAGCTAATTTTCCTTCACAATTGGTTCAGCTTCTTATCAACACCTATTGCAAAAGGCAGTGTGGACGACCCCTTAGTTACTTCTCAGTGTCATAAGAAAACCTCATGAGATCAAAACAAAGCATATGCACAGCTGTAGTACACAATCTTTTGGGGTCAGGACAGGATACAAACCTCTTCTGGGTGTCCTCAGCCTTTGTGGTGACCAGGATGTCTGGCAGAATGTTGCTTAGGAGGATCGACACAGAAGAAAAAACAGCAATAATTTAATGTTTTAGGAAACCTGCTTCTACTATAAATACATCTAAGAATTCTTGCTTACCCCTCAGATTCAAATACTGATATTTAATTAGCTACTATAAAGCAGGAACATCAACCTCTGCAATTTTAGAAGAGAAATTAGTTGTTAGGCAGACTGGCCTTTTGTTTGTTCGAAACTCAACCTCTCTGCCTATCATTTTTTCTCTGCAATAACTCAGAAAACAGACCTTTTAAAAAGCTAAATTACAATGATTTTTCTAGGTGACAAAGCATTGTAACATAAGTGGAATTATCACTAATACAATTTCTGGCAATGTTTAATAATTTCAAAAAATTTTTCATCACAAATGTTTTGAACACTCTGATGCAATGGCCTGGAAATATAAAGACCAGTTCTATGCGACAGTTCTCAGGAAATTGTTTGATGAAAAATACTGCTTATATTAATCTTAAATAGCTTATAAACTATGAGCATCTAGGAAAGATCTTTACACTCTTCAGCATAAATTGAAGCTATGCATAATGTCTGGATGGCAAGAAAACAGATGATCTGTGATAACAGTTCGATCAAAATTGCATAAAGTCTAATGGTGCTCCTAAAATACAGTATGATTCTCCTAATGGCAGTTCCACCACCAGAGTGAATTTTGGCTACATTAGCTTTCTGACTGGAAACAACTGAATTCTTGAAACTAAATGTGAGAATTTAAATTTTTACTTAGTAAACAATCCACCATCAGCTACAAGGCTATGGAACACCTGCGTTCACAGCCCATCAGTTCACTCCAGCTATCACTTACTGTGTCAGAAATTTGGGTGGCAAAGTACTTACTCTCATTTCAACTGAGACTCTTAGAGGCTTTGAGGTTTCTTAATCCTTAGAAAGCTCCTTCTGCTTATATGAGATAAAGTAATGATCCCTCAAGACTATCAACTTTGTTGCCTTGTCTATCTTGGTAAGAAGATAGTTGGTCATTTCATACATTTCCCTCATGAAAAATTCTTGGCAGTTATTTTTACAAGGTCCATTTTAAATGTCTGTCATGGTTTAGCTTGGTTTTTAGCTAAGGAGAAATCCACCAGCCATGGAAGTGATTTTTTTTGCAAGGGGCTGCTCTATCTTCCTTCAAACCCAACAAAACCAATCAGCTGGCTAATTGAAATATTGACAACTCTGTTAAACCACTTAAGAAAGCTGGACACGCCTCTGTGAACCACATTTAAGTGTGAACAAAACCACTGCAGTCTCTTAGCCATAGAACAAAGATTTTTGTTCTGGCAACAAATTTTATTTCAGAGAATGAAATTAACAACAAGATTAATCTTTAGCTAACACAGGGAACAGGAATGTAAAACTGTCCCTCCAGCCTTGGTGACCTGACAGTAATGTTTGGCACTGACAGCAGGATTTTTACTTTAGGATCAGCTGATTAGACAATTTAATTCTGAGGTTAGACAATTTCACAGCAGAATAAAGGCAGGACTGGAGCAACTGTGGATGTTTTCAATTCACTTCCCCGATTAGCACAAGCTTGTGTCCTCTCATCATCACTGCTTAGTATATATTTTGTCACCCTGCTCTGAGCTGATTCCTACATGCTTTAGGTGTCCAGATGAGATTCAGAGCTTAATAGAGAGTTATTAAATGCCATGGTTGTGAGTAACAAGACTGTCTGATCTGACTGCTGACAGCTATACCCTGAGTGCTCATTCCCACAATCCATGCAAATAACAGTGAATTGCATTTCCTCTGCATGTTCACCTTTTGGAATGATTAATGATCTTAGAAACAGCGCTTTTCCTGGTAAGCCATCAGCCATTAGTTATAACAAAAGAAAGCACGTTTCCAGTTATAGAGAAATTATACCTCAGAATACCTCAATAGTGGGAACAGACAAAATTTTCAGGAAACCACAGATGCCCAGGGAAGCCTTCAGAAAATAAAAAAGATATCTTTTTGACAAGGAGAGTGGAATTTTGCAGACAAATTAAAATCTGAAAGGTGTCTGTCAGGGAGCAACAAAAGCAGAAGTTATGAATATGTGGCTCTGTTATGACCACAGCCTTAATGACTCAAGCTCTTCAGAGTGTAACATTACCTAAAATATTGTGTGGGCGAGACCTCCATGTAAGTAATGATAAGTATAGTGAGGATGACAAATTAGTTGAGAGAACAGAAAGCAGCCTTAAAAATGCAAATACATTTTAAGATGTGTACATATTGCATACACCATGGCAATCACTGACCACCATGGTTAACAGTCCCACTCACGTGGTTTGGCCATAAATGAAAGCGCCATGTATATTCCTAAGTGAAAGGTAAAGAAAAAAGCCTAAAAAGACACAGGGATGCTATTTTTATAGGGCAGTAATTATTTTTAAGACACACACAATTATGTTTCTAAAATCAATAAAATGAAATTCATATAACAAAAGCAGAGGTTTTACCTTAGATGAAAATACTTTCACTCTGAGATCTAGCAGACTGTGGACCCATGTATTAACTTCAGTCCTACTTCAAGGAAGAAGAGAGAATTCCCATCTTTTTGGCTGCTTCTTGTGGCTGATAAAATCAGATGGAAAAAGGCTTTAGAGAAAATGCACTTGCGTTTTCAGCTCATTTTCCTTGTTATAATCTCTTTCTACACCCTTTTTCTGCTGTTAAGAGTGACTTCTTGAAGGAAAAAAATAGTTTTACTGTAAAAATGCTTCCTAGGAAAAGAGGTAAAGGCAGATAAATGCAACTTGAAAGACATTTGGCAAATGCATTTCTGTTTCTAATATTAGCCTGACATTAAAAGAGTAATGGAATATGTCCAAAGTGTCACTGTACCTCTCTTGATAATATAACTCTGAACAAGTTGGCAGATAATGCAGGCTTAGGACTTTCCAAAATAACTTCTTATGTGAATGCCTCTGAATACCTTCTACATATTCCTAAAAACGTACAAGGGAGAACTAGGTGGTTCAAAGAAAGACATCTATGCCTATCAAGTATTGCAGACATTCAGCCAGACATATTTGGGAATTAAAGTTTTCTAAATGTGAAGTGAAAAAAAAAAATCTTTTAGAACAGAGGAAATAATAAAAGCTTAGATAAAGGTTTCATTAAAGATAATTTTCCTGCATACAGAAAGAGAAAAACAGTGAAAATGGTCTTAAGAAGTCATACATTTGATTGGAAATGTAAATATGAAATATTCCTTTTCTAAAATAGCCAGCAGTTGAAGATTTTGTTTGTTTGATCTTTCTCTAAGGCTATTTGCATTTCACTATTTCTCCCAAGTGTTAGTGGCAATAGGGGTTTCAATCTGATGTTGAAATTAAAATATTTCTTACTAAACGCTGCATATGATATTGTACCTAGCAGAGCTAAATGAAATATTTCATATAAAGCAAATTAAATCCTATGCTATGAAAATCAGTAACAATTTAACCATTAATTTCAATATTGTTAGCACTTTTTCTATTAAACATACATTCACATGCAATCAGAAAGCCAAGAATTTTTAATCATGTCTTAATAAGTATTACAAGTTATGTGGAATATACTTGAGCAATAAACAGCACATAGTATGTATGGCCAGGGTTTTTCATAATAAGTTAAATCAATAGTATAAACATGAAACACAATTTGGATTATTCTGCTAAGAAAAATCAATATGTATACTTGCAAAAAATGTTTAATAGTATCTATTGAAATAAAAGCAAAAATTTTTCTTAGTAATTTATGATGTAGTTAATAGACATTGATAAAAATACTTATATTGTCCATAAATTCTTATGATGAAAATACACTGATTCTGAAGTTCTTTGGCTATTCTTTGGTTTTAACAACTCATCTCCCAACCATTCTCATTGATACCAGTGATAATAGTTTAAAATAGTAGCCTCAAAAGTTTCAGAAGCAAGCTCACTGAAGCTTTTATTCTGAGTTCACAGCTGTAAAAAGTAGATGAGGAATCTCTTCAGACCATTTCTCTGTAAAGTTCTGAGAAGAGAATTTTCAGTTCCGTTTTCCAGAGTGTAATGTTCTCTCTACTGATGTTCAAAGTCATCCCTGGATTAGATATAAATAAAAGGCACAAAACATTTAGCTGTGCAAAGAGATCAAAAGGCTAGATAAGACAAGCTGACTATGAAGAAACTGAGGTGAAAAGAACTGAAAGTAGGTGGTTGGTCACTGAATTATGAGTTCTCTAAAGCAATTAGCTAATATCAGTAAAGTTAGACCTCTACATCAACCAATCATCACAGTGCTGTTGCCTGATGCTCCACTTCCTTTGGGGTATAATGTGCATCATTAATGTGTGACAGAAGTTTTGGAGCTGGGATTCCCCCACCTCTTTGCCCTTCAGGGCCTTCAAAACTGTGTCTCCCTGTATTAAGCACATCTAAGTATCCTCTCACTTGAAGTTCAGGCTGAGAAAAATTCAAAACAGCCAAAGACAACTCAAGTCACTTTTTCAGTGTAAGTTCAGGGTTCATTGAAACCTTCACAGCCTGAACTCCACACTCTGGACTTCCCCAGAAAAAGCAGTCTCCTTTAAACCTCGACAGGCCCAGTTTACATGAGGAGCATGCTAGCATATTTTATCTAGTCCAGGATCAAGGCATCATTGCGGACACTTTGCGAACATAGAAGAGAAACCCAATTAAACTGTAAACATACCCATAAACCAGGGAGTATATGCTGTAACACAAAGTGATAGGCCCACTGATGGGCATATCACAGGTAAACCAGCAGACAGTAGTGCTCCTATCGTCTCAGCAGCTGGACGCTCAGTTTCTCAGTGCACAGCTAATCACCTAACCTTTCCAAAATGCAGATGGAAAGAAAGAAAACTTACTTACCCATTATTTTCTGATCTGTAGAGAAGTCAGTTTCGCCTTCAGATGCCTATGGGAATAAAAGCTGAATACTTGATTTACTTTGAGACTGTAAACATACTCCTGCTGTTTCCAGCTGTTTTCTTTTCTATATCTTGAGACTCCCTCCTATTATTCTTCTCTTGTTTTAAGTATTTCTTATGCTCTAAACTCACTGCAGCCCTTATTTTCACAATACCCTTTACAGTAGTCTACACTCTCCACAAATGCAATTCTGTTCCACATTACATTTACCTGGAAGATAGAGACCCTGTAGAGCTTTCTGCAGCTGCATCTCTTCTTTCTAATTTACAAACAAGGCAATTACCACCAGAAGATACTGCCTTGTTTCTTAGGAAGGCTAGAAATGAAAGGAAGATTGCTTAGGTCTGCAAGCCACTATCCTCTCACTTAAACAACTAAGCAAACAAGTTTGACAGTCTTACATTGTGTAACCTTGGCACCACAGGTTCATTATGTAGTCTAAGCTACAAAGACTCTTAGCCTGTTGAAAACTAAACCAATAAAAATGTTTCTGTAAAATTCTCACTGAAACTCAGACACACCATTTGCTACAAAACTCTGTTATGGAATACCTGTGTACTGTTGATATTCTTGTCTCTAAATATTATGATTTCCCAATACTTAATGTTTATTTGCCAGAATTGTGATGGAAAGCTGGGTTTTCTCCTTGTCTTGGAAGACTCTTATGTGAGTTTGAGCTGGCACACAGAGGGCTGATATTTTGTAATTTATAGTAGATAAATTCTCTGGAATGTCATAAAGAAAATGTAATTGAATATATCCTCTAGCTATATTGCTTTACCTTGTGTTATTGACATGCTTGCAGCCTATTCAATGTTCTTTCATCTAACAGTGTTAATTTTAAAAGCAAATTGAATCTTTTAAAAATTCTATTTGAATAGCCAATTAGATGTAGAAATTTTGCTTACGGCTTCTGCAAGAATCTCTATAAGGTGTTCCTATGTTAATACCTTCCCACACTGATTGCATAATGCAATATGACATTTTGTGTTAATAGACTTTTATTAAGCTGGATTCAGAGGCTGCAACTCTTGGAGATTAAAGAAGTTGTATGATCCAGTTTTCTCAGTTTGGTGGTGTTAGAAAGAACATGGTGATCTAGTTCTGAAAGAGATAGCTTTCACCCATTTCTCAGCAGACACTTATTTTTCATAATTTTTACCTGTTAGACCCAAAGCAAACAGATGTGTTTCATAAAATCAGCAGCCCATATTTAGTTGTTATTTCAGTAGTCAGTGAAAGTTTTCATTCCACTGATGACAAATCTATGATTTCTTCTATTCATTAAAAGCCAGCTATGAAATTAACTCACTTACCAACAGCAATATTTACCATAACATACATTAAGAAATTCAAATAAACTTTCTAATTCACATTTCCAATGTATAACTGTTCTAAACCTTATCCAGTGGATTACTTTGGGTTTCAGCATAACAGTCTTAGCTGTGGTACACAGATAAAACACTTCATTTCCCAAGGCAGCGAATGGAACACTGCACGGGACATCCAAGACCGAAGTATTCCAGTCAGAGTAGAAAGAGAAGACTAACAAACCAGAAGGTCAAGTATTACTGAAGGGCAGTTCACTGGCCCAGTTCAATGCCTGGAAAGAGTTGGGTACCTCCCAAAAATAAGCTCCCTGATACTCTGAGTTGACATCCCATAAGGACCTTTGCGTAGCTGGCCAAGAAAGTAATAGATTCTTCAAACTTATTCTTCAAGGTTTGGAACTACTCAGAGTCAGTTTTGGTAGTAATGGACACATAGCCTAGAAGCTGCTCCCAGGGAGCTGTTATTTGATGGATATCAAACAATTATTTATCAGTGTAATGGGTTTGGTTCATAAACTGGGCAACTAACTAAAAACCAAGCTATGCTAAACCACGACATTCAGCTAGCACATATTAACTGGCATGCTTCACACCTCGTCAAATCACACATTCAATGACCAAGTGTATCTGACACAAAGAAACTTTACCTCCAAAATCTTAATAATTAACAACCTTAAGAGAATGGAAGGAAATAGGAAAATATTATATGTACCTTTTCTACTCATCTTCTTCTGACTTTTCTCTGGGATGATAAAGTACAATTGATTATTTATTAGAAAACTTGCTTTCTTCTTTCACTAAAACTTACATCTAAAGGAATGTGTTTTTTTATACAGGATGTCATCAGAGGAACGACCTGAAGATTTGAGTAAATGCCTTCTGTTGGATACTAAAAGGGAGGGTCTCTCAAAACCAGACTGCTTTAGTTTCTTGATAACCATGGGCAGGTGTCAGTAGAAAAAGAATTTAATTTTCAAACTTCAGTTTCTAGAAGTTGGGTGCTGATCCTTCTGCCTTCCTCCCCCATCTGGTATATTTAAAACTTTTTGAGCTGATGAGAGTAAACTGTTGTTAATAGCCCAGTTTTCATAACTAGCACCAGAGAATTACGTGATCATTTATGAGCAATGAAGAAATGTAGTAGTTACAAGATAGTAATGAAGTCTGTGAAATGTAACAATTCATCAAAACTAACCATGAATATCAAGAATTACTACCACCTGTGTCAACATGAGGCCCTTTTGCTGTTTTCTTTGAAGTAAGGCAAGATCGGTGTGGAGGAATAATACATATTCAGACAATAGACTGTCTGATGTTGCTGAGGAAAAAGCAGACAAGTTGACTGAAGCACAAACCCTTATTCAGGCATGACAAGAATGAACATCTTTCCTAACTAAATACAGGCTGAAAACATTGAGTCCAAACTGCCTGGAAGAAAAGTTGGCTGTTATTTGAGAGAATATTAGCTGACAGATAGTTGATAAGGTGGTCATTTGTGAGAAATAAAAAAAAGGATGGTAATTTATTGCTTATGGAACTAGAAGGGGCTAACCTGGAAGGCAGAGAAAAGTATAGCATGTCATAAAGCCATTGTCTTTTGCATCCAGTCCTGTGTAGCTAATCTTAGGTACTGAGCACTGTTTTCTCTCCCTGAATCACTTTACTCCTTTGCCTAAGGAACTTCAGTCTTTCATTTCCCAAGAAACTTATTTCCTTAGACTTTCATGTCCCCCACTGCCTTATGGCAGTCATTGGATGCAGTCATTTTTATTCTGTTTTGCTAGTTAAAGCTGTGTTCCTACACAGACAGATGCCATGGTGGGGCTGTACTAAACTAGTGGGATCTGTTTTCATACTCCATACATACTGAAGGTACTACCTAATTTTTCTTAATGTAAAATATAAATGCAATTCGTGCATCTGTGCATAGTTTACAGTGATGATTTCTGTCTTTCAAGTAGTTATTACCATGTGGTGTTCTGTATCAGCAAAGATATTCTCAGGGACTTTTCAATGTACATGGATAAAGCTGTTTAAGTATTAGCTGGAAAAGGATGAAGATATCCTTTCCTGTCGAGAACAGCTCAGAAGAGCTTAGGAGTGAAAATGTTATGCCCACATGCTGAGATAAGTAGGGGCAGATTTTGACTGACTAAACATAGTCATATTCATACTTAGCCCAGCCACTTGGATCCTCTAAGTATTGGTCCAAACTTTCTCCTTCAACATATTCCTCAGTATGCTCACCACCCATGCCCCAGCCCATAGTTTTGATTTAGGTTGAATTCACCTACATACACATTAACACTCAATGCAGTACAGCAAAAATGGTGCTATAAAGCAAAATGGTGTGACCAGACATCCATAATGTGTGTACTTTAGGGAGACTGTCTTCTGAAAATATTTTGGCCCTATTGATTGAAGGTCTGTTGGCTGGAATTCATTAGGTGTTCTGTTGGCATGGCCCAGTTTCATTTCGAAGAAGTCAAATTTACATGCTCTCATATTAGTGTAAAGCAAAGCATGATCTATAAGAATGATTGGAGATTTATATCTGAAGTGTAATTGTGACCTTATCCGGAACAGTAAGAGAGGTAAAAATATTGTGTAAATATTCCACTCTAGCTAACTGGACTTAGAACAGTAAACAGGTGATAATGAAGACAAAAATGAAGTTATGGTGATACTGAAAGTGACACTCTGCCATTTGAGAGTAATTTTAGTGATTTGGGAGTCATTAGTCTCTTAGCTAATGAGAAACTATAGCAATCATGATATAAAGCCTGTTTGCTTCCAAGAAGTGGCCCAATTATGAAATTTCCTTTTTTTTTATATAGCAAATTTATTTAAAATCATCCACTCTTTTTAATTTTGAAATTAAATTAACTAATTTCATCTATTTCCAAATTAATTTTGAAAGCATATATATCTTAAATCCAGTGGAAATAAACAGGGTAAAAACTAGAAGTTATTTATCTTTGAAAGGACTTTAAAGCTGTGATTGTTGATCTAATAAAATTCTCTTGTGCTGTTTGTCACACTGCTACAACAAAGGTAAGTAGAGACCTAAATGTTAGGTGAGAGAATATACTGTCAGAAGATCTCTGTAAAGAGAGGTAAGGGTAGAAAAGGGGAAGAAGTTCCTAAGCCTAAAGAAAAGGGAAGTGGTTCCTAAACCACTGCAAGAGGGGTTTGACATATATAGGGACATTGACATGCATATAAGGGAAAGATATGGACAACATGGAGACACCGTCAGGGACACCATGGGTAGAAACAGCTGAGGGATAGCTAAGGACTGCAAGCAAATTTCTTGCTATGCTTGTTGCACTGAAAGAGTAGTGGGCATTCATCTCAGCTTGTCTCTGCTAGTGGAGTAAGAAATGGCTATGGTCAGGAAATAGAGTTGCTCTGAACACCAGTATTTTCCAGCTTTTCATACAGATGGGATGATGTGGTTAAAGACCACTTGTATATTTATTTCTGCGTAGTACTGAGCATGGGTGCTTGGGCTATTGAACCTGCCTTAATTTGTCTAGCAGTGACACCCATGATGGGTGCATTAGTTCTTTCAGCCTTCAAGCAAAAATTCAGGCTACTGTGAGAACATGAAATGTCTTTGCTAAAAGGCAGTGGCTACCAGCTCACAACAGTGATTTCTGTCCAGTGCCAACTAGTCTACCTCTGACCCTTGCTGCAACCATGTATGTGACATACTGCCAAGATATAGTCTGGATGTGTTTCTCTCTGATGGTGCCAGACTCAGTCATTCTGTCTGTAATATAAAATTTTGGAAACTGAGTTCATTACAGAAGAGCTTTCAATGTAGAGCATAAAAATTCTGTTTGATGTAGTACTCAATCTATATCCCTCTGTTTGATTAGCTTAAAGATTTTGCTATTCATATCATCCCACTTTTCTGAGTGCAAAAAAAAAAAATAAATTAGCAACTAATCTCCCCAGTATGTTCTCCATTTATTTCAATGGCTACATTATCTTTCTTGTGCTTTTTGTGTGCATCTGTGGGAATCAAAGGCAACATTAGAATGGCAAACAGCTAACAGCTACATGGTGACAGAATTGAAAAAAATTGTTGTTCAGACAAATCAATACTGAATAATTATATTTTGAAGGCAAAAATAGCTTTAAAAAGATATAAAAGCTGCCAACCCAAGCCAAAACAAAACAGCTCTCCAAACATGTCTGAGAAGTTTTTACAAAAAGTGCAAGTTGATTGTTTTAATGATTCAAGGGAAAGATTTCATTAACAAAATGCACATTTAATTATCAATATTTCAAATGGGATGATGCTTAGGATACAAAACTATTAAAACTCATTAGTAGGGTACAGCTGTTTTATGTACTCTTAAACTGTAGCCTAAATTGGTTGTGCCTTTTTGTCTATAAACCAGCTGTCCATTCTTTATTAAGGCATCTGTCAGTTCTTCATGGAAGAAGATAATAAAAATGAGTACAGAACAATTTTTAACTCAGAACCCTGCAAAAATACTACTTTAAAGGAATATAAGAGAAGAAAAGAAAATGTAAATCAAATAACTATGAAAACCAGAAACACACACAATCTGCATTAAATTTAATCTGGTTTATGGCAAGTAATTTTATGAGCTTTCAGAGGACTCATTAATCTCAGTATATATTGTTTTACTAATAAAAATATTTTCTTCTGCCTTTGTTCCATAACAATAAGGATGACACTCTGGAAATACTAACCTGTCACTCTCCAGTAGGAATTTAAAATTTAATTACAATTTGTTACTTCAATCTTGGTATTAGCCCTGAAAACAAGGTGTTGAACCTCTCAATCTTCATTAAAAAGGATTAGTGGTATTTTATTAGAACATTGTCTCCCCCAGATTCCAAGGTAAAAACATGAATCTGGTTTTGGCTCTCCCAGTAATCAAAACTAATTGCAAATGTGCCAGTATAGTTCAATTAATTCATGCTTCAGGTTCATGGAACTGCAAGCAGGAGACAAGGCTTTAGTTTTTATGCAATATCATAATTGTATTCTCATTAAAATCTCTCTCTGCTCTTCCTTTACTGAGGAGGAGATTGCAGTGTGACCCAATTTAGATTTGAAAACTAAGTGTAAGATGCCAAACACTTGTTTGCCAAACTATCATTTTGTGCTAATCTTTTTCCTGTTAAGTGATGGATGCCTGCTTAATAATTTAACACTTCAATAAGAAATATTTTTGTGAGCCTCAGCTCCATTCTCCTCTTGAACAATGCCTTGAAACTAGGCAAGGTGCTATCCATGGGGTTAGGCACCACACAGCCCAATTGTGCCTTGACTTTGAGAAGTTCACCCTTGCTTTTTCCAGTAACCCAAACCCTCTTTTTCTGTTGAGGAATACTCAAGGTGAAGTTGGGTGAAGGAATGGCCACGTGAGCAATTTCTAGAAGACTTGAGCTCCTCTGTTGGGGGAGACATTTGCTGGGGCCATGGGCCCCGTGCCAGGCCTGATCCTGTCCCACGTTTATGAATGTGCTGACACATTCCAGCTGGGTCTTGGTGCTTCTCTGATCCAGAGCAAGATGCTAATACACACACACTCCCTCCCTCTGGATTAGGGAAAGTGACGATGTGCAATGAGAGTGTGGGATTGTAGTCACAACAATTCCAGTGGTTCTCCAAAGACATGTTTTGCACTGAGTGCACACACCTCAGCTCCTCCTCATTTATTCTCTCAGAGAAAGAAACGTGTAAATTCTGTTGTTCAATCCATTTCAGAACTGCACTGAAAAAATCCAAACTAATGCATTGTACACTAGAGAATGAGTCCAATAAAAACATAACATACTTTGTAAGTAACACTGAAAGAATAAGGTGCTACAAAAAGCATAATGGGTCTTTCTCATTCTGCAATTATATTTATCTAAGTGGTTTTTAATTAAAATAAAATAGGAAAAACAAGCATTCTAAAGGTGAAATGAAAATGTTCATACTGTACTAATAATACATATTGAGAAAATTATCAGCAAAGGCTGATAACTACTGCCTGTGGATTGCTGGAAGGTAAAGAGAAATGCATTGTTATACCTATAGGATCTAAGAAGGAAGAAGAAAGAAAAAGACTATTTCTGTTTTGTTTATGTTGACAGTTTCATTAATATTTTGAACTGAATGTTCACATTTTGATTGAAGTTTAAATTGAGTAGGAACTCTAATTTATTGTTATTTAATTAATTAACTTTTCTGATTAATAAAAAGTCCTTAAGAAAGAACTCATTGTGTTCTTTCATTTCACATCTTTTATTGGTTTTGCTGAGTTCTGATATCTGCATTGTAAGCAAATGAATAGAAAAATTTAAAGCAAATCAATACCACCACATTTATCTTTCTCTTTCCGTTTCCTTAGAACTGAAAATTTACTGGTTTTCCTTGAAAACATGTTGCAATTCCATTCCCAGTTAATCCTCTGAAACAACTGTACATGAAATGAAAAACAAATTCATACAATGAATTGAATAAGTATTTTCATTGCCACTTGTTCATGTATAATTAGCCAAAAAATCACAATTTTCACACAATGGATTTACAAGGCTGAATAAAACAGGAAGCATAGAAAAAGCCAGGTTCAGTTTTTATATTCTTCACTGATTTTGGTTCATAGTTTCAGATATGCCATATTGCAAACTTAAATTTGTGACTGTTAATACCATGAGCAGTGAAAAGAACCACACGAATCAGGGTCAGGAAAAATGATCGACGAATCAATGGTTTAATAAAAAAACCTGAAGTTTTTATAACTTGGTTCGCAAAAGAAGAATGACATGATTGGCCGATTGATCAGCCACCTACCGAATGGATTGGCTAATGGGTCTTCAAAATATTTTCCAACAATGAACCAAAACATCTCCACAAACGATCCAGCAGCTGTGAATAGTTTACAAAACAACAAACTGTTTCTCAACTAGTTTGTGTGAGAAAGGAAACTTTCTCAGGGGACTGCAAAAGCTGGAAACTTTCTCTGCTAGCTTTTTAGCATCCATATAAATTTTTACCTCTTAAGAAGAAGTGAAGTAGGGAGACGAGCAGCCATCTAAATTATTTATCATGCAGAATTATCATGCAAGATTCATCATTTAGGGACCCCGGGGACTTCTTTAGCAGGGAGAGGGGGCTAATTTAAAATATTAATGAGTAAATGGCATTTCATTATTTCAAGATTTAAAGAAAGCATTGAATGCTTTTATTATCTATCAGTTTTAGGTTAAATTGGCTTTGAGGTTTTCTGAGTCTTACTATTTTCTAATGGAACTTGAAAATTCGATGAGACTTGAATGTTGTCACTCCTCCTCTGTCTGCAGCTGGGAGATGCAACTCAGTATCAATGGGATGACGGTTCCACTGGGAAAGAGGCAATTGTCTCATTTCTTGTATTAAAATACTGTTCCAGGGCCAACAAGGTTTTAAAATGCATTTTAAAATACATCTTGATTTAAGATTCTAATCCAACGGCTTTTATTCTCTGTATAATTGATTGAATGCCTGTTCAAGTCAATGGTTAACTCAAACTTGAAGCAAGCCAGGACCTGGTTCTTCAACATATGGATCTGATATTCCTCTTCCTTATCCTTTGGTAAACCAAGATGTATTCCTGTTAGTTGCTTACTGTGAGCAATCAGTGTATCAAATCTGGCAAATAAGTAAACCAGTTTTATTGTAAGATATGTATGTTTCTACTTGAAGCTAGAAAGGAATTTAAGTCTGAATGCCAATCTATTATATATTAACATTTTGAAAGACTGTCTCCCTGTTGGAGTGGCTCAAATAAATTGTCCTACAATTGTCAATACAATGCAAAACTTTTGTAAACTTCACACTGAAAAGAAGTATGCTCTTATATGCTATTCTATCAAGCAAGAGTAAGAATCAAGAGAGATTAAAGGGCACTGAAGTTCACTTAAGGTGCTCCTGGAGAGTTAATGGCATTGCCCTGAGAATTTTTTATTCCAAGAGCTGTCATATAAAATATGTGATGGCCCTAAGATCTGCAGATATTCTCCCTTTCCAAATCTGAGCCTGAACTGGAAGGCTGAACAGAATTTTTCTGTACACATCTTCCTTTCTTTTTCACTGTACTGGGTCCCGACTAGGGAAAGGCTGTAGAGGTGCAGTATCTGTGTTTCTTTTTATTATGTAGTGTTTGTATTGTGACAGTGGCAGTTTGATAGGCTTTTCATTGGTGACCTCCCTCCTCTCTGAACGATGCCATGCAGGAGTGAGGTGCCTTCCCTTCCAGCAAGTGCCTTGTGCTTAGTGCGGTACAGTGCTGGGCACTCACTGTATGCACACTGTCTGCCCATGGCACGGGGCAGAGGCAAGACTGAAAAAAGGTTGGAAATTTGCAAAACGCTGATGAGGACAGACCCCACTATCTCTGGAGCAGGACACTGTCTCTACATTGCACCAGTCCTTGGGCAAGTCACACAGAGCTGCGTCCTCACTGTGCTTGGATCATCAGTCACCGGGTAATTCAAGTGCAGTTTGCTCTTGGGCAAAACAAAAACAAGGCCAGGACACTTTCAATTGTGTAACACTCCACAGAGTGGAAACTGCAACCGTATTGGTAAGACATGATGCTTTTACCACGGTGTATTGGAAAACTCATCTGAGGAGAGGAAAAAACCTATTTTTTTACAGTATGGCATGTCAGAAATTGAAATAGCTGAACAGGTAACTCAGGTCCCAGGTCTCTGTTCCTCCAATCCCCAACATGGGGCATAGAAGTTAACAATTCTTTGGGACAAACCGTCACTAATCTCCTGAGATTCTAGGAAAAGGAGAAGAGATAAAGTCCAGTGAAGGGCAGATTATCTGGAATGCCAGGGGTGAGTGTATTTTTAATATTACCATGTTACTGTCTTTTATAATAAGAATCTTGTATTTTTATGACTCCTCTGGCAGGGGAAAAATAGCAAGCCAATTATCTAACTCTTTAATAACAGAAATTTGCCCTGTTTTACAGTTATATCCATCTGCTAGGACTGTTTTCACTAATGAAATACATTTTAGGCTGTAACACAAAAATATTAATTTACATTATGTCTTTTTTCCTGTCCCATCAGATCATCTTTCATTACTTTCTGGAACAATAAAGCTTTGACATATTTTGTATGGGAAGACAATTAAAAGTTTATTTCAGTAACTTGTCTGTCGGCTGATGATATAAGTTTTAGAACTGAACAGATAATGCATATTTTCACTGTTTTTCTTAATATCTAGTTTATTTCTTATAATAGAGGCACCATGCATTTCACCTGAAAGAAAATTCCTAATGAGGAATTAGACACCCATCCTTATTTGATGTTGAATACTCTGTGTCTCTTTTGACTAAGTTAAACAACTGTTTTGTTTTAGCACTCAAACTCACAATATTTTGTTGCAGATATTATATAAAACTATGTTTCAGTTACTTTTCTTGATCTTCTAACAAATAAATCTGGATTTTTACTGAAACATAGTCTTCTAATTTTTAGTTGAAAATATAACACATTAAGCATAGGTAACAAAACAATTGTAAACTATGTCAAAAGATTTGAGAATTGAAAAATAATCATATGGATACCTGAGAAAGACCCAAAGATCTACATTCCCCATAGGAAGAAATTCAAAATGTTTATAATTTAACCAGATTAATTTTAAATCCATTTGACCTTGTAAATTATTTCTCATTTACATTCCTGTAGGTAGTTTTGCTGATGTGGGAGATCATGTCAGTTAAGTAGAGAACTGTGCAAAAAAAAAAAAATGGGTTAATGCCATGCAAAGGTCTGGAAACTCCACAAAAATCATGCAGATCATCACTTTCTACAGGGTTTAATTATTCTAAAATATATGATGAATGCAAATAAGAAGCAAATAATTTGTTGCCTAAAAAATATTTTCCAGGCTATTTTTAATTTGTTCCTCTCAAATGAAATATAATGGACCAGGGTTTGTTTATGTAATGTTCTGTAATTTTATTTTTTTGTGTGTGTCTATTGCTTCAGTTTAAGGTGATTGAGAAATTTTCTACCAGAATGTGAATTACAAAATTAAATAGCTTTCATTTACTAAAGATACTTCAGCTACAAAGACGTCACTCAAAACAGGCAACTGCCTGGGAAGAAAGGAACAAAGCTCTTAAAAGGAATAATGTTCTTTCAATGCATATTCATCATAATAAAATATCAGCCACAATTCTTCTATTGTGCTCTGGCTTTTTTAATACCAGAATCAGCTATTGGAAACAGGGAATTAGAATGGAACTAGGATAGTGAAGTGTTTGGTCATGTGTCGTTCTTGTGTGTATTACATATAATTATTAATTATATATA
>VYXC01004884.1:4942-20807 GCA_013397175.1 Platysteira castanea
TTGGCTATGAAATTAAAAGATCGATCTTATCCTAGTAAAATGGAATATTATTTTGCATTTCTGCTATGTAATTACATCTCTGTCTGTGGTTTAAGGCATATTTATTGCCCCACCTACTTTTGTTATGGGTGCTCCTGATAAAAATCAGTGACTTGGGAAATCCTTACTGGAAAACTGTATTGAGTTAGTTGAGACTGAGTGACCAGAATGTTGCAGAAATTTGGAAAAGCAAAGAAAAAGAAAGACAAAACATTTCTGTTCTTTGGGAGATTTTTTTCTGCCCTCCAAAAACGTTGTCAGAACACTGGTTATCCAAGGAAGCAGTAACAGATGCTGCTGTAATGGGAACAGTCCAGTCATGCTTCTCCTATGTATTCCCACGGCATTTCCCACCTATCCTGTACCAGTACTCAGGTAATCCTTCCTTGGCTTTGGCAAGGAAACAGCCTGGTCTGTTATGTAATGAGAGCTGCCTCTGTACCTAACAGCTCTCAATGCCAGTGATGAATACCTACAGGGCAGAGAACCATGGTTGCTAGCATGTTGTACACAGAATGTTTGCTGATGGGATACATCAGCAATAATTGTACGTACAGGAGGTCTGGGGGCTGTAATCATTCCCACCCTGGGCACTGAATCACCCTGTGGGTGTAAAGGTTTTTAACAGGGCTCCTTGCTGCTGAGAAACAGTTACCTGCCTGGTAGCTCTTCTGTTTATGACTTGTCCTCCGTGCAGATTAAATGTGCATGCATGATAACTGTGAAGAGACAAATTGGCATCAGAAAACTTTTTTCTTAGCTGAGCTATCAGATTGTAGGCAGTCACTTCATTGTCTCCCATGTTAGTTCTTCATTTTTCATATAATAATGGTAGCATTTTCCTGCCTTAACATGATGCTGTTGTTTTAAAATATACATAAATGCTAAAATATAGCTTACAGCGTTTTTTGCACTTCAGTTGTTAAAGACCACTTCCATTCAATCCTACACCTACTGCCTGGAAATAATAAAAGATATTCCACAAATACTTAGGCTGTTTAGTACTTTAGTAAAATCTAGCGTACCGGGTCAGCTGCACAGGGCACTCATGCTATTGTGCAAGATTCTATCACTTTGCTGTTAGCATAATCATGTTGCCATTAAACTAGTTATGATTCTTGAGGGAGGCCTAACTTTACACCATGTCAGCTGCCAAGCCGAGGCTCATGTGTGTAACCACACTGGATTTACTACTTTATCTGAAAACAAAAATTATAGTCTGATGGAAATGCATATTATTTCAAAAATGTGGTCTTTTTCATTATAGTAATAGTTTTCAACTAAACAGCTTCTGGGAACAGTTCTGGTGTTTTATTTACCCTATAACCCCTTGAGTTCACTTCTACCAGCAGCTCCACTCTGTGTAGTACATCACCCTCTCATTCCTCACCGGTTTTGCTAGATGTTGATCTTGTTGAACTTAAGATCCATATATCTTGCAGTTCAGACTACACTGCTGTCTATCTTAGCATACATTAATGCACAGTACTGTAGAAATGACAGTTTTGATTCAGATAGAAATTGAAAAGAGGAACTGTAAAAGAAGAACTACTTGTACTGAACCACACAGCTTTGCTGGTAATAAGAACTAATCCAAATGTCATTGTAAGTTTTCTTTGGATGATCTGTATTTTCAAAAGCTTTGGAGCTTGAGCTTGCTAATATCAAACCTAGGCATGCACAGTGGTCTGTGCAAAATCTTGAAGGTGAGTCAAGGAGTCACATGAGCTAAAGTCTATGTAGGTGGTGTTTTAAGATGTAAACAAATGCCAAGTAATCTTTCCTGCATACCTTCAGTAGGCTATCCCTCAAGGCTCAGCTGGAAGTTCTTTTTTTTTAATGTCTTTCATAAATATTTGATATCCAGACTGAATTTTCACATCTCTTTACTAAGGGAAATGGATGAGATTGACTACAGTGACAGTAATAACACAATTACAAAAATTTTTTTATAGTGGGAAACTTTAAAAGATATTCAGGACTTTCTGGCAACAGAACAGACTTTTTTTTTAAACTTAACTTCACAGAANNNTAATATTAATATATTTATTTAAATTTATGACTTATGGAAAGTAGTACATCCTTTCATGTAAACTTTTTAGGATCCAGGCCTGCAAAGATTTACACACACAGATTCATTGTGTATTCTGGTCCCAGGAAATCAGAAACAAGCCCCCCTTTAATTGCAGTGGAGCCAGGACTCCAGCTGTTGCTTTCAGAGCAGGCAGTATTGCACAGCTGAAGGTTTACAAGATTTTGTAAGATATAGTGTCTGAGGCTAGTTTTTTGACATGAGACATCAGAAATTTTTTACCTTTGCCCTGTTCTTGCCACATTCTAGGATACTTGTGTTATATTGCTGTCTTCGTTTGAGGACCATTGCCAGCAAAAAAAAAAAGTGAGTCCTATCTCAGTGAACTTGAGATTTAATAAAACTAAAAAACTCAAAGGCAAATACCAACAAAAGGATACACTGTTTGTAATTAGTACCAAATATTTTTTCATAAACTCAAGCCTGTATTTGTTGTGTCAGGGGATGTTCTCAGCACATACATGAACACACACACACACACTTATCATTCATTTCTGCAGGTAGAAAGCCGTTCATGACTGTGAGGTCTGTGGTCAAGCTCAGCCCAGTTCTGAGTCCAGCACAAAGCCACTGTAATCTCTGAGATTGACTAAAGCCTTCAAGACAGAACTGACAAGGGCTGCTACAGCGACCAGTTTCCACAGAGAGCTTATTTTTAAATCTAAACAGCAAATGAGAGGAAAGTTAATGTCTGGAGGCCTGAATGTGCTCATTTTAATTCTGGCTGAAGCTGATCTTTCAGGTCTGCAAATTTGTCAAAGTTGAGGTTGGATTGTCTTTGAAGTTAATGTTATGGAGGCATTTCAGCTTTGTCTACAGGTCTGGTTGGTCTGATGTGGACATAATGCTCTGTACAGCACATCTCTGCACAAATGGCACTAATGGATCCACACCAAACCACAGGTGCTGGCTCACCCATTTTCTGGGAAAGCCTGGACCTACATCCATCTCTAAATCATATGGCTGTCTGTTACCCTTGTGCAAAACCTGTATTTTGCCTAGCCCTGAAGTTTGCCTAGCTCCTGATCTTCGTGGCCTCTGCTCTGAATTATAGGGACAGCAGACTTGTGTTTAGACTGTGGTAGTTTTGACTTGGCAAGCTTGCAGTGGGCTGCAGCAACCCCCCAACAACTATCAAGAGTAATTCTACACAATTTCTATATGTTCCCCAAGTTTACTTTGCCTGTTGAGTTTTTGTTTATTGTAGACTAGATGACGTGTTGGTTGCTTCTGGGAAATAAAGACACTGACTTGTGACTGGTACGAGGACTCCCTGCTGGACCAGCCAAGCAGGCTGGAGCCCAAACCCTGTGTTCAGCACAAGTGCTGTGAAGAACTCGTGCTTCGTCCACCTGCAATTTATTGTGCTGCCTGGTGCTTCCCTATCTCCTCAGACTGGGAATATCTCCAAGTATTCCTCTTTTTCTCTTCTCACAGGACTCCCTTGCACCATAAGCCTGTTTTCTCCTTGACTAATTTGCCTTCAACTCAGATGAGCTGGGAGATCTGCCACAGCTTGCCCAACTAGGCACTTGTCTGTCTTTGCCTGCCTCCCACTTCAAGAGTCGGAGTGGGAATATATGTTGAACTACAAATAATCGCTCATCTGACCACCTGCTTGGGAGTACTGATGCCACTTTGCTTCAATAGAGAGGGAATCCTGTTCCCTGACTGTGCCAGGAGCAATTTTCTAATCTATCCTTCTCATACACAAGGGCCCTGAATTATCTTGCAGTAATATTGACACTTAAAAAGCACCATGTGATTATATGGACATAGAGTGCCAGTTTACCAAAACACACAGATTTTATTCAAGAGAGGATATCTTTTAAAGGACAAAATTAACTGAATGGAGCTAGCAACTCTGTCTTGGTGACTGTTATAATCAGTGTTAATTATTTGTACTGAAACAAGCAGAAGCCACCAAAACTGCTCTACAGCCTGATGAAGATAGTCCCTATAATCACTAATTAATGCTCACACTGCTATCCTAAGATGAATAGTGTCTCCACCCGAAAAATTAGACAGCAGATAGGTTGAGGTAGAAAGCTCAGGTGACTTGAGTAAGGAATGCAGAGACCATGGCTTTGAGTAGTGACCAGATCTGCAGAGCTTCTGGTTTCAAGGCTGTGTTTTATTTGCTTATTGCTTCTCAGCTCTGAGACCTCTCTGGAGGTCTAGGGGATCTACAAGACATTTTTTTCACTATGATCTTTCTGGCACAAACATCTTATATTCTTGCTTCAACCTTTACTGCCTGATTTGAGTTTTGCTTACTTTATGTAGTGAAAATGAGAATGGGAAGATTTATTTTGGGGTCAGACATTACATCTGGATTTAAGTCCTACAACATCAGTATTGTCTAAGATTTTCAAGACGCACATGGCACTGCAAGATTTTTGTACAGGGGGTGGTGTGTCCAGGAAAAGCAATCACTCCCCATCTATGTTCTTGCAAACAAACTTCTGGAGAAAATTTTCTTCACAAACTTTAGCATCTGTTGAACAGGTGTGCTGGTCTTCATTTGCGTAGCACTGGATCTTAGACCAGAGTCTTTCTTTCTGGTGGCAGCATCAAACTGTGTCAGAGTGCCCTCTGCATCAGAGACACCCATGTGCTGCATCAGTGCTCAAACGAGTGCTGTGCAAATATGCACGCAGCTGAAGGGAAAGAGGCAGCAGACAGGAGGGAAGGGAAAATCAGAGAGCTGGCCACAGTCAGCAGAGAAAGGAGCATCGTCCAGTACTGACAATATACAGCTGTGGGTCTCTTGCCCATAGGTAGCTTCATTATTAGACACACTTGACTTGAAATCCCTGTCAGCCCCACAGGTTTCACAAAGAAGGGCTGTGCTGGCTGGAGCCAAGGCAATTTCCCCTGAACAGCAAAGTTGCTGGGAAAAAAAATGAGCTCTGAAAGAACAAAATCACACAGAATTCCACTAACAATGATTTTGGATAGAAAAATTGAAGGGAATATCCTGGTAATATCATAGTAATAATTTTATTCCATATGAGATATTAAGGCTTTTTTTTTTACTTCAAAGTGTGTTTTTTTAAACAACTGGTCAATTCAGAACGCTTCACTTTCGGATCAGCCTGGTAGAATCCCCTTTTAATCTGCTTTTATTTGTTTTCACCACTGAATTAAAACAGAATTATTTACTCCACTCCAATGCTGACTGTTCTCAGCCTCCTTCAAACAGAACATGTAACAAGTTTCTGCCTCCTTCCTTTCTCTGCTCAGCACTGTCCCTGCTGCCCATTCTTTGTAGGGACTGTATGTGGTGGGCTTCCGTGCCCATTAGCAGTGGAGAATCAAGAAGATATTTGTGCGAAATAGAGGTCTTGGAAATAAAGTGGGTTAGTTACACAGAAAGCAAGACCTCCAGCAGTGCAGGTTGAGACAGACCAGTTCATTTAAAGCACTTAATTGCATTCCATGGAGTAGTTTGAGTGGGAAAGAACCTTAAAGATTATTTAGTTCCAACTCCCCTGCCCATGGCAGGGAGACCCCAACTAAATCTGGTTTCTCAAAGCCCCCTCCTGTGTCCGGGGAGACACAATAAAGAGGCTCTTACACCTGCCAGGTTCAGCAGAAAGGAGGAAATGACATCGATTTATTGACATTATCTCATTCTTATACACGTCCCAACTCCACAAGGGATTGGAGAGCATGTCACTTCCTTCTCCATCCCACTGGAGAAGAAAGGTGCTCATCAAAGTGGTCATATCACAAAAGGAATGAAAAACAGAGGATACCGTTAAGTAAACACTGGCTATTATTTACATGAAACTGTGTGAAAAGAATCTGACTCCAAGGTTAAAACAGAAGGCTTACAAAAAACCCAGGGCAACACCCTCCAACCTTGTTTGGAACACTGACTGGGGCTGGGCACCCAAAATTTCCCTCTAGGTAAGCTGTTCCAGTGCCTCACCATCCTCACAGTAAAGAATTTTAATATATCTTTAAACACATATTTTTATATATAATTTAGGTTAGAATACCTAACCTAAATTCCTTCTCTTTCAGCTTGAACCTATTTCATCATTATCTCATTTTCTTGCCTGACAACATTTAACAATCCTGTTCTCCAAAAAACAAAGGATGTCTCAACTGGGGGAATCTTTTGTCATTTCCCATTACCTGGGGCTTTGTGAAGAAGTCTCTAATGAAATGAGATGGTACGAGCAGGTCTGTGGATATAAATTTGGCTACCCATGTTATTAAATTCAAGTATATGGCTAGTTCTTTTCTGTTATGACACAAAGCATTTGTGGGGACTCAAAGACTAGTAGAAGGGTTAAATCTTTCTCCAGCATATATTTTACAGGCCTGTTCTCTAAAAGTAGTTTTTTTGATTTCCTACTGGACATTTTTTTTCTTACCTATTTGAACAACATGGCTTTCAGCAACCTGTATCACTGTAATTTACTAACCTGACTGCTTACTACTGAAAAGCTTATTAGCTTTTCTATAAACTCTTCTGGCCAAACTTTTCATAACATAAGTGTACATAATTGAAAATGACTAAACACATAAGATGAAAATAAACACTGTAGCTTGGGCAGTGTGTCAAGTGCTGTTATAGTGGGTAATATTGGAATATACCACAAACACTAGGTAGTGTAACTGCAGTGTCAGCTCTGCTTTGCTGCTGTAAAGAGATTTGCTTCTTGAAGTTCTGCACACAGCAGAGCCCTTTGTGAAAACATCTTGATTTTGTGCTGCTTATTTTCTTTATAAAAGAAAAACAGTTGCTTCTCAGGTGCTGATGGTGACAGGTAGTGCACTTCTTCAGAGTAATCTGGGTATGCAATCAAAACTTCTGTTCCCCTCCCTGAATTTCTCTTTCTGGAACTGATTATTTACATCTTGCAATCCCTCTGGCAGTCAGGGACCTAGCTTTAAAAATATTATTGCATCACAGAGGGTTTTTTTAACTAATTGCAATGCTTTCCTTTATTTCTAGTGCTTTGTGACAAAAGTCTGCCCCGACTTCGCACATAGGCCCTATGAGTTCACTGGCTGGGCTTGGGGTAAGGTTCTGACCCAGAAAGAACATGTGGACTTTTTTCTAAGGGATGTGTCGGCCCTGCTTATAATATTTACATCTGTTAAGCTGTGAAAGCTGTCCTTTGACATCAAACTGAATTTGATTTCTTTTAGGCTATGGATTAGAGGAGGACTGTTTTTGGTGCTAGATGAGAGAAAAGAATTACTTTCCTTTTATTTTCACTTTCAATTAGAACTTTTAAATACTCTGAGCATTGTTTACAGCTTGAAGACCCAGTGTTTCTTCTTGTAATGTGTGAAGAAAATGGAGACAGGCAGGTAATAGCCTCCATGGTAAGTCCTGGATTTGTCGATATTGGCAAACATTTGGCACATTGTGAAGATACATCAGTAAATTAATCTCAGTATTTCCAGGTCTGTAGATTCTAAATCCTAGTGTATAAAATCAGTGAAGAAAATAAAGTGTAATCTTCCAGTAGCTTCTCCATTTGTCTTAGTATCCTTTCCTCATTGTATTCAACAGTGCTTAAGAATATTGTCTGTGATCTCATAAATGCGACAGAAAAGGGCTCAAAAAAAAAGAGTACCACAGCTCTACAGGGCTTGCACATACAGCTAGAGCAAGTATTTTCCAGTTTCAATCCTTGGCCAGGAATCCCAGGAACTACCGTTTCTCTTCCTATTTTTTGGTTTGTTGTTGTTGTTGTTGGTGGTGGTGGTGGTGGTGGTGTTGTTTGTTTGTTTGTTTGTTTTGGGGGGGTGGTTTGGTTTGGTGTTTTTTTTTTTTTTTAATTACAGCAAAGACTCTCCTCAAATTGTCTGACTCCATGAGCTGGAGAATCAGGAAAGACCCTAAAAAGCACTAGATTTTCAGGATAAGTTGTAGAGGCAAAAATAGAAATTACTTCTCCCCTGTTAAATTAAGAGCTGTTTTCTTCCCAGGGTGGTATCTATCTTAGTTAACTCTCCCAATTTACTAACCTCTTGCTGACCTCCAGCTTCTGTAAAAAAATGCAGACTGAAATAGCAGCAGTGGAGAATTTCCAGATGTCAGCCCTGTTCTGAGTGTGCAACTGCAAGTGGTATTTAAGAGATTCATCACTTTACCCCATCTCACCAGTAACTTAACCATAAAAAATATAAAATTGCCTAAGTTGGTCAACAGAAGGAAGCACCCCACCTTGTCTGTGAACCCTTATTTCTGAAGCAATAAAGGTGCTTCTATAACTTAGCACAGTGTGTTAAGAAGAAACATCTTACAATGCAACAAAAACTGAGCAGCAACAATCTACTTAAAAAATTGTCAGGACTAAGTAATCTCACTTGCTTTAAAATGAATCATGTACCTTCCACACTCCAGTGAAATAAAA
This sequence comes from Platysteira castanea, assembly GCA_013397175.1. Lineage (NCBI taxonomy): Eukaryota > Metazoa > Chordata > Aves > Passeriformes > Platysteira > Platysteira castanea. Next base: position 13,460 of record VYXC01004884.1, read on the forward strand.
AGGTCAAGGCCTGATGGTACTAAGCAGTATCCTTCCTTTTAAGCCGTAGGATGCTCGCAAACCACAGTGAAATGATGGCTAGAGGTAACCACTGTACAGTTCTTTTAGCATGGGGTTATGCTCAAGTGAATAGATCTCTTACAGCAGGGCTGATTAGCTCAACCAACTCTCTCCTGCCCACAAGAGCTACCATATTGCTGCCATTGCTGGAGCAGACTCATGTATAGCCAGAGGGAATCTGTAGCCAGTGATGCATTACATACAGTGGAAATACTCAAAAAGGAAGATGAACTGATTTGTCATGTCGGAGAAAGTGACCCATTTCTGAATGTCTCCTTTTTTCCCCATCACCTATTCTTTTCCCTTTGTTTTCCCACCTACAAGCAACCAAACATGCTACAGTTACATCCTTTTTCTCCTAAATCATGGCAAACCAATCATTCCCAGCAAATGCATGACTGCTGTGTTTGGCTGGGTTTGATTGCAATACAGCCTATATTTTTTTCTGGTTTGGCAATCCTGTTACAAGCAGAACCACTCCAAAACTGTAGCAGTAAGAAGACATTTTATGATGCTGTGTACCCAGAGCATGCCCCACATTCCTCTAGTCTTGTCACAGACACCAACAGCCACATCACCACAGCTGCACAAGGCAGGATAGTGCTAATTATCCTAAATTACAGATGTAAAACATGAAAAACCTCGGACTCACAGATGATTTTAGGTATCTGCACTTCCCATCTAAATCAAGAGGATGATGTTGTCTCTACATACCTTTGTAGATCTGCAGATGAGGGACTTTTTGTGAGGTCATGCTGAACCGCGCAGAGCAGCAGCAATTGGAAATGATGTCTCCCAGGACCCGAACCAGCATCTTTATTAGTGCTCAGTGACTCCAAAGAGCTCTCTTCCTTACACCAGGAAGAACTGCTGTTTATACAAGACAGGAGCCTACTCCCTTCTTTCTGAGGCAACCAAGTTCCTAGGTTTGCAAGCCAGTGTCTGTGCACCAACACAACTCCTCCCTGCCCCATATTTGGAGTGACCCAGCCAGCTAATTTTTGCTCTCTCTCAGCCAGCTAATTTTTCCCTTAATTCTTATTTTGGGTTATACTTTAGGAAGTTCCCTCCTCCAAGTCTGATATAGCATACTCTATTCCTATACAACTATCTCCTTCCTTGTCTCATCTGAGAAGGTGATCTGTGTCAACTAGACTCTTGTGACGATAAAGCAGGTAGTTTTTCTATCATAGATAAATGTGGAGGATGTTTCGCACAGCTGTGCCTAATGCTGTGGTTTTGCAAGCTCCTCCAGAGACCAGCCTGTGTTTACCCACAAGCAGTTACAGCAAATTCATATGTGACAGTGCACAGTGCAATGGACATCTGAGCAGCACATGAAAACTGCAAATGGAAGTCTTGGGACAGCAAAAACTGTTACTGATTTCTTGTCCCCTTTTTATTATTCATTCTTACAGTCACTAGCCTTAAAGGTTTCTTCATGTAACCTTGAAAATATCATAGTGTGAATTAAGAATCATTACAGAGTTGGTACGAGTTTTGAGGCATCACGGGCAGGTTGTGGAGGTCTTGCAGGAAAGTAAGGCTCTCTGGAAATGTGCTAGTCCATTTTGGCCTGCCCCTACCTCCCCCCCAAATAACTGAAACACCTTGAATGTTGAACTTGGAGAGCAAGTACCCATCTCCCTGTATACCAGAGATATCCAGAGCTATTAAAAGAAATGAAAAAGAAACAAAACCTGAGAGGCCTCCTACATGCTGAATATGCCCTTACTCTGTGAACTCACTGACCTCCACAGAACCACTCCAGAAGAGCTTCAGGGAGTGCCATGTTATCTGACCAGCTGCTAAACATTTTATTAAAAATACTCCAAAGCCCTTTTTTCCCTCAGAATTTTTAAAAGGAGAAATGCATGGAAACATCTTGTTTCTGAAACCTTAGTAACAGCAGCAATATTAAAATTGTCTAGTCTGTTTTTGGTGTTTACTTGGATGACTCAGTTTTGTACAGCAGAGAAACTATCAGCTGAAAATCTCATGGCTATGGAATAAAGTGAGGTGAAATGAAAATAAGAGTATGTCACAGGCCATGGTAGGCACTAACAGATGGAATATGTACCTGATGTATCCAAGTGTCCAAGCACTAAGTTGCACATGACAATGCCCTTGTCAATTCATGGTCTTCTCACAGACATTACTGCTAACTCCAGTTCATGATCCCTCCTTTTGCCATGTTGACACACATTCTGAATTAGGAAGGTATTTGCAAAACCAAGAAGATTTAAATAATTAGGATAATTTCTCTCAGCTGAATCTATTCCAGTCCTTTGATGACAGAACCATACCAGTTCTCCCGGCATTCACAGAGTCTTCTTGGACAGGCAAATTGACTTTCTGTCACTGAACACAAGTAGGAAAAAACCAGTTTGAAGCTCCACCTACTCCAGAACTTTCAGGACTAAATTATAAAGCAGAAATGCAGGGCCATTTTCCCCTCTGTGACACTGAAAAGCACCATATTGCAAAGGCCTCTGTGTGTGTAGGTATACATTTTATCCGTATGGCTTCTGCATGAAAGGAGCAGAGGGCGGGTACTTGTGTAGCAATGGGCAATTTGTGGTGTGTTTCTTTAATGTCTGAGTTTAAGATTAATTTTTAAATTTCTGAGAAGGAGGCATATGATGCTTGGCTATGTTATCCATCCTACCATTGTTCTAATCTCAGGTAAACACGGTGTTTCAGGGGAAAAAACCTACTTGAAGGTTTTTTTCTTTTTTTTCCCCCTGCAAGTCAGACTGTGGTGAGGTTCTTCCAGTCCTGATATAGAGAGGATGCTGTCTTTGATAAGACCATAAAGAAAACTGCACAATGTTTACTTTATCAGTCCTTAAATAAGTCAGTGTTCTTTTCTCACAAATTATGTATGCTGTATGGAATACTTCCATCAGTCAGGAAATACGTTCACTCAGAACATACTGCCTTGCTGGCTAAACTCAATATTTTTTTTCTTCTGCAAATGTGAAAATGTGCCATGTGATCCTAGAGCAACAGGGTCCACAATATGCTTGGCAAAGTACAGCATGAGAAGGAAAGGAAAAAAGAAATGAGACAGTAACAGGTATGATGAGTTAATATGTATGAAGGATCTCATAAAAATAACAGCAGCAGGGCACAGCAGTGGAGGAAAGGAAAAGAAAACCAGCTGTGGAGTTAGTACTTTGATTCCTTTAGTGAGAGAGGCAGCTCCAATGTGGTATGTCCTTGAGATCACAGCATATCTTGAACAGTGGTAGGTAAAGAGAAACACAGTAAAAAGACACAGAAGTAGGCGCAGTGAAAAGGCAGATTTATTTACTAGTAATACTGTACAGAGAAAAAAAAAGAGAGAAGCCACAGTTACAGCATGGCTGTTGCTGGCAGTGTTCTTGGTTTTTTTATTTTGGTTTTTTTTGTACTCATTATTTTAATCTGAAGAAAAAAACATAACAGTCAAAAAAGTACACTTCAGGTTACAAAGTACAGCAGCTATCCCCAGCAATTCTAATCCAGTGTTAGCACAGCAGTTTTTCCCCAACAAAATGGGACTTTATTTACACTAGCTCACAAAGAAAGTGGGAGACTAAAGCTTAAAAAAAATCTCAACCACAATCTACATTCACCATAAAAGCTGCATTTTACACAACATTTTCTTGAACCCCTATAAAGAGTCATTCTTTGTCTATGGAGTGAACATAGTTGGGAGGGGCAGAAAACCTTCAGAAATGCATTCTCTGCATTTGTCCTGACCTGCTCCTTCTTGGCTACCTTTGCTGCAGATTCAGTTGGTCAATGGAAAAGCAAAAACCTTCAAATTGATAATTTCTTTTATATCTGCCCCTAAGCAGATCCTTGCAAAATAACAGGGACAATATTTGAGACCATCATCAGTAAAGCACCTTAATCATAAATACTGGCTGATCTTCACACATCCTCAAGGCTACCCCTACCCTGCACAGTGCTCAGTATGTGTTACACTTCAAGTATGCGCTTAAGGGTAGTGTAGCTCAAGCGCCACGTTCAACTGGGACTTTATATAGTTGCACAAAACCTTCTTAATTTTTGAGTTTGCCTCTCTTTAACAGGCATCTTATCTTGGAGGGATACCACTAGATTCTTGGGAGATGATTTTACTGAGAATGCCTTTGCACGCTGGATCAGTCTGTGGGGAAGTTCCATTTTCTCCAGGCTCTTTTGCCCTGCCAATAGCAACCTGACAAATGGCGTGGTGGATTGCCTTCTGCTGCTGGAAGAACTGCTTTCTGGATGCTGATAGTTTATGGACCTGAACATATCTGGCTCATATGAGTTCAAGGGGCAAAGTGCGTTCCAAAGGAATAGTGAGACAGCAGATTTACCTAAATAGCAAGATTTTAATGGAACTCACTGTTTGTGCAACCCATAGGACGCCAGATGAATAGAGAAGGAGAGTGCTCCTTTAACACTGAATATGTCCCAAGAATCTAGGAAAGTGCAGGGAAATGTCCAAATAGTGAGAACAAGGTATCACAATTTCTTGGGACTGACACCAGCAGGCCTAAGGTGAGTTTTATAAACTCAGTCTCTCCTTTCTTCCCGCTCCTTCTTCTAGGAGACCACAAAAGGGGGAGCAGAGGGATGAAGAAAAAGGGATCAGTTGAGCAGTAGTGTTCAGAATGAGAACAAGCACAGAGACAGGGGACAGGCAGAGTCTGGGACAGAGGTGCGCAGAGAGAAAAATTTGGAAATAAAAGTTACACTGCCTCTTTTCTGTTGTGTTTGTGTGGATGTATGAAGTTTGCCCCTCCATCCCCTGCATCTGCAGGCAGTGGGGTTTTGAGAGTTCTTGGAGGGTGTTTGTCTCCTCAAACACAGTCAGCAAGCAGACCATGCTCTAAAACCCTCTGCAGAAAAGTGCACCAGTTTCACAACACCATTTAAAATTCTAATTAAACTAATGAGAAGACACAGTTAAAGCAGCGTAAGCCTTGCCTGTAGCATATTGCTTGAAGACCAGACCCTATACACATTTGTGCATGTGCTTAAATTTTACTTGTCTGGGTCATCCCATTAAAAAGGACTGCTTGGGTGCTTGATTTTATGCTCATGGGCAAATCTTTAGGTCTCACAGACCTGCTGAATAGGTATTCACCAAAGTCTAAATTTTGGTACAAGTCACTAACATACCAGTTCAAGTTAAAAATGTATAAATATACCCAAACTGGTGAACTTGAGTTACTTAGCTAATTCTAAAAAATTAATTAGGGGTTTTTTTATTCAATTTCTGAAGTAGATTAGTTCTTAGAACAAACCCCTAAATCCACCTTTGAGAAGAATTTGGGAAACAACTGCAGGAAAGCTTTGAAATACAATAGCAGCAAAACCTCGCAAAGTAAGAGAAGCTTTTCCAAACTGAAGGAAGGGGCTTGGAATTCTTCACAAGTTTGCCCGTAAGAAAAGTGGCCTATTCATAATCCACTGAACAGCTTAAGTAGAATCATCATAGGAAAAAAGCTATAGATTTTGCAAGACTCTTTGAACTCACAAGGAAAAAGGCTCAGTTTTATAATTGTTTAATTTTAAATACAAGTGGGACATTTTTAAGAACTTCATGCACCCTTGTCACTATTTACAAGCTAGGTTATTAGAAGTTTATATTACAAGTTGGATTTATATTCTCTTTGGACTAGGTGACAATCCATTTATATTCTGAACTGAATAAATTCAGCCATTTTATACAATTTACTCTTTTACATATAAAAATTACAGTCTATATTTTTGTTGGATATTGTCATAGTCTGCAACTATTAAGCTCAGAGCTAAAGTTTACTCTTGCTGCTCAGAAGGCTCAAGAAATACAATCTGAGCAAATCCTAAACTTTCCAACAGAGAGCGAGAACTGGTTGAAACTTACTGAGTTTAGAAAAAATAAAGAATCCATGCCTCAGCATGTGGGAAAATCCCCTACTTTGTCTAAAATATTTTGTTCAACTCTTTCCAGTGGCACCGTCTCTTGCACTTTGAAATCTAATGTTGGATAAAATATGACAAAACATGTATTTCCCCTATTAGCCATACCACTCTGCTGAAAGTAGGTAGCTATTGTCTATTATGTTGGCTTCCTAGGTAAAGAAATTTGTCTAGCTATAGAAGGTGTAGGTCCACCTTTTTCTGTGAAACACGTTTACTTATTTAGCTGTGTCTATAGCAGTTATATTGGATTCTACTCGTCTAACTCGACTCTTTAAAAAGTGTTGTGATCCTTCTTCCTGGAAAAAATTGTGGTGAGGTCTACAAAAGATCCCAAGAAGCTGGGCATTGTCATAAACATATGAAAAAGTTGAAAGGCTCAATGTCATGGGAAAGATGATATTCCAAAACTCAATACCCATTTAGGGTTTGTATCTCATTACAAAAATATTTATTCCTTAAAAAAATACACAAATGTAAAATACTACATTTTCTATTATATCCCCGCTTTCTTTCCAAGTATGCCATTTGGATGTTTGACTAAATTAAAAGGTAGAACACCTTTTATTTCTCTAGCAACTCTGTATGCTATCATTCTGCTGGGATTAGTAAGTGGTATCTTAATAATTTTAGGTGTGGAGAATCAGTAGTGAACTCAGGTACAATGGCAGGGGACTAAATTATTAGCTGTCAGGAAAGTCCCTCTGAATGTTTGCTCATGGATGGTAGCAATGCTGACCCAGGACCTGATCCTACTGGATGCTAAGCACCATTTAGTTTTGGTTTTTTCTCAGTAGAAGTAGCAATGCTTAGAGTTAGCCTCTGGGATTACATCACCTTGGGCACACTCAGCAGAGCATAAAATCTGTAAAGGTACATAAGGAACACCCAAACTACACTCTGTGTCGATCATTCATGCCCTGACCTTGCAGATGCCTACAACGTTCTTCCTGTGAGCAGTCCTGTTGACTGAAACAGGTCTACACATAGCAGAATTAGGCATACACGTTTTTGTTTGCAGGACCGAAGTCCCGTACTGCACTGGTAAAGGTGCGCTTCGCAGAGAAGGGCTTATGCACACCTCTCTTGTTGGGGATTGAAAGATAATGTTGTGTTTATACAGCTTTGGAATACAGCCTGCACTTTTTGGAAAAAAATAAGAAAATAAAAGATACAAAAAAGTAGAAGGAAACCCAAGAGTGCTAAGGCAAACTGTCAAATGGCACATCATACCTACTTTGTCATTCATTTAGATAACATCACAAAGGCAGACCAGAGGAGTTCTGTAAACATATACCATACAGTACATCAGCCACAAGAAATTAAAAAAAGAAAACAACCC
>VYXC01004885.1:0-27042 GCA_013397175.1 Platysteira castanea
TATTGTCCCTTTTCTGAAGGGTACAAGCACCAACTCAACACTCTTGGCCGTTGACCCAGAGTCCTGCAGGAGCTTTGGGGAGCCCAGGGTGGATGATGGACCACATCATGTGCTGGGGGACTTACTGGGCAGGTTGGTCAGCTGCAGGTGGTAGGCCAGCGTCAAGGCTTTGGGATCAGAGATGCGCAGGCAGCTGGCCAAGATGGTGGTGTTGTCTGTGGAGCAGCCCATCTTTTCTCCAAGCTACAGAAGAGAGGGAGAAACATCCTAGTGTTACCTCCCAAAGCCGGGGGTTATTGCAATAGATGTAGAGGTGTGGGTTGGTTTTAATCTCAAAGCAGTGACTTTCCACAACTCTGCTGGGCACAGCTCCTGCCCAATCTCTTCCTAGTCATGCTCTTCTCCAGGGAATTGCTTTTTATGTTTTTATAGTTCTCCAGGCAAGACTTACATGTTACCTTTTTAGCCCAGAGGAGCGGGTCCCTCTGGATGGCCCAGCTGCAGACCCCAACGCCGCTCTGGCTGATGGCTCTCTTGAACAGGCCCTTGTTCTTTGGGGACAGCATCTGGGGGGCAAAATGGAAACAAGAGTGGTTTGGGTACAAACTCCTGAGGAGAGCATCTTCTGCCAGACCCCACTGATCACCTCACAACTTGTGCACCCAGCCTGGCATGCTGCCAGGTCTCATGGTGTTCAACAGTCTCAGGAGTTGAAGTTAAAAATTGAGATGCTGAGAAGAGAAGGGGAGCATGGCAGGTAAAGGCTGATTCCCCACAGGTCCCAAAAGTGAGGACACATGTCTACAGTGGTGGGAGTGATGAAGCTGAAGAAAGAGGAGCAGCTACAAAGCACTGAGGCTAAGCATTGCTGTCCTGGCCAGGGCAGGACGTTAATGAGGCAGCAGGTGGGGAGGAAAGCAGGTGGGTGCCAAGGGCTCCCTCTCTCTGCCATTGGCAGAGAAGGGGCTCTGCTCTGCTCTGACAAGGACAACTGACCTGCAGGGAGACGCTGACGGCACCGGCCGATTCCCCGAAGATGGTGATGTTGTCTGGGTCACCCCCAAAGGCCTTGATGTTCCTCTTCACCCAGGCAATGGCCATGTGCTGGTCCTTGAGCCCGTAGTTCCCTGAGGGGCACCGAGCGCCCACCAGTGAGCAGGGGCACAGCACAAATCATGACCTGGGCACCAGGGACAGAGGGAGCAGCTGAGGTACCTGGCAGGTTTTCATCGCCGGTGCTGAGGAAGCCCAGCGGCCCCAGGCGGTAGTTCACGGTCACCACGATGACGTTGCCCCGCACGGCGATCTCCTCCCCATCATACAGGTAGTTGTCCAGGAAATTGGCTCCCTGGCTGCCTCCGACCAGGAAGGCACCGCCGTAGATATAAACCATCACGGGCAGCTTGGTAGAGACTGGCAGGAGAGGAACAGGAGCAGAGTGAGCCTCAGCAGAGCTGGAAGGTGCTGCCCTCCATCCCCTCACCCCTTCCCTGAGCATCATTCCACCTGGGCAGGAGATGATTTGATGCTCTGCAAGAAAATGCTTGCTCTGCACAAGAGGCTGACCCTCCCAACAGGCTGAGGGTGAGGGACGTTGCCTGACACAGTTCCCACCTTTTCCCCTGAAAATCACTGCTCAGCACCTGCCCACTGTGGAATGTAACTGCTGAGAGAGGCTCCAGAGCAACCTGTGCACAAAAGGCAGGTGGGGATCTCCTGCCCAGGTCCCTGCCAAGCACCTACTCTGTCTCCTCCCTTGAGGGACCCAGATGTTCAGGTAGAGACAGTCCTCGTTCCCACGGACGTCAGTCTGTGTCAGCTTCACCTGCATGCACCGGTTTTTGAATTTTTTTGCTTCCAGTGTTCCTGAGAGGAGAAAGAGAAGACAGCATGTTCTAGTTAAGGGCATCAGCTCTATTCTCTGGTTGCAAGGTGTCTGTCCACCCATCCTTTCCTCTCTGAGTCCAGTGCAGTGGCAGCAAAGCCTCCCCAGCCATTGTGACCAGTCTGAGTAATGTGTTGTACCATTTCCCATGTGTACTAGATTAAAGAGAGAGAAGTGAAAGTAAAACCCCAAACCAAACGCGTTCAAAAGTTGGATCTTACCATCCCAGCCAGGATGAGGTTGGGGGTCTTGCAGAGTTTTTGGAGGGGCAGCAAAGGGAATCCCTCTGAAGATGTCAACGTAGCTCCCAAAGAGTCCCAGTTTCTTACTCTCGCCTTCCACAAATCCTCCCTCGGTGAGCACCACCCCCAGCTACAGGTGGTACCATGGAGAAGAGAAAATCCATTGCTCTGTCCTTCATAACTCTGACTTCCCACACTGCCGCACACTCACATCCCACCCTCCCCATCTGTGCCCCTTGGTCCCTTATGGAAAGCCCACAGGTGCCCCTGGAGCTGTGCCTGTGCAGGTGTCCTGCAGGTGCCCTTTGGAGCAGACAGGCAGCAGCAATTCCCCCACAGTCCCAAAGACAAATGGCAGAAGGAGAAAACCTTCAGCCTTAGGATGTGAACCCAGCCTTTGTACTCACGGTCGCAGCCCAGGCTACCCCGAGGTAGGAGCACAGGACCAAGCCCAGGATGTGCCAGCGAGCCATGGTGAGGGCAGCCCTGAGGAGACAGTCCCAGCTGGAGGCCTGTGTTTATATAGCCAGGAGTGCAGGTGTGTGCCCATGCCATGGGCCAGGCTTGGCTCGGAGCTGGGCCAGGGCAGCCTCCACACCTTTGTCCTTCAGTAGCCTGAGGCCAGTCCCTGGCTGAGGTAGATGGGCATGGCCGTGTGAGAGCCCTGCAGGTGCTGCTTGCGTGGGCTGGAGGCCAAACCTCCTCAGGTATCTGCTCTAGTTTCCACATGGCCACCATCCTGGTCAAACCTTACTTCCCACACTCAGAGAGATTTGGGAATGCAACTTCTCTGTTATTCTTATTCTTCTTTTTCTCTTGTGTATTACCAGCTCTTTTGGATTCTTGCCTCTCTCTTGGGAGCTTGTTGTGCTTCCTAGAGGACTCATTAGCCAGTAATAATGAAAATGTAGACATTCATTTATCCACAGGATCAGTGCACACTTTCCTCCCGTTCTGGACAGCAGCATCCAATAGTTCAGTTGAGATTTCTTCATCATCCAAGTTCACAAAGATGGCATTGTGTGGGCACCGGGCCCTGCTGAGGCCAATCAGGGTCTCACCACAAAACTGGGAATTGTTGTATCCCTCTCTAGGAAACAGGGAGGGGATCAGGTTTGCACTCTGCCTGTGGCCCACACACACTTGGGGCTCTCACTGGAACATGTGAAAATGAAGTTTGTGCTCCAGATTTCAGGAGAGAAGGGGCTCAGCTGAGTGACCAATGTGTTCATTTAGCTTTGGCCCAACCTCTGTACCAAGGGGCAGTGCAAGAGGGAAATGCCATTAAGATTTTTTTTTTTCCTTTAAAAATTACAGATGAAGGCCAACAGTGAGAAAATGAAGGATGTTTCTCGTGGGAGATCTTCCAGACTGTTCTTCTGGCCAAGCCAATCGGGGCCAGGAGGGCACAGGAACACATGGCACCAATTCCTGGCAGAAAGCCGGGCTCGCTGCATCCCAGGATGTGTGAGGTGAGCTGGGAGGGGCAGTGCTCTTCACCACATTCCCAGCTCCCCTCACCTCAACTGGACTTTTCTGAGGTGGCCACTGCCAGGCAGTTTCTCTTCTGTTGTGCCAGTCTGGAGGGATCAAACAGAACAAGGCAGCAGCTTCAGCAGGTGAAGGTCTCCAGCCCATCTCTCCCCTGCTCCTGAGCTCTCCCTTTCCCACGGGGATGCAGCCTGTGGGACATCTCTGGCACAGCTGAGCCCTGTGTCCCCCACCACTGTGGGGTCCTTGAGTCAGGGTTGGTGGCTTGCCTGTGTGTCTGTGTTACAGCTTCTGGAACTGGGTGTGTTCCCTCTGAGAGAGCTCTGGGATGGGGTAGGAACAGCACCAGCTCCAAATACCCGGGAGCCAGCCTCCCCCGACAAAACCATAAGCCTGGCTTAGAAACTGTGATTAGTACTAAAAGAACTGTTTTCAGCCTGTAGGGAGCAGCAGCAGCACATTTTAATGGAATCAGAGAATACCAGTTTGGAAGGGCTCTCAAGGATCAGCTGGTCCAACCTCTCTTGGCAAAAGCACGGTCCAGATTAGACAGCCCCGCGCCCTGCCCAGCTGATCTGAGAAGAGTCCAGTGTTGCAGCATCCACCACTTCCCTGGGGAGATTATTCCAATGACTGATGGCTCTCACTGTGACAAATCCTCCTCTAGCATCCAGTTGGAATTTCCCAGGAGTAACTTGTACCCATTACTCCTCATTTTTTCCATGTGACTCCTCCTAAAAAGGGAGCCTCCATCCTCTCTATAGCCACCCTTTAAGCATTGGAACAGGGTGATAAGTTCTCCCCTTTCCAGGAGTGCTGATACCGGAGTTCTAGAGCACACCTGAGTATTGTCAGAGCTGAGGGGAGACCCCCAGCCCTGTGAAAGCAGGTGGCAGCACAGCACCGGGAAATGCTCTAAAAGGAGACACCCCTGGCACTCTGTATCCGACTTACACAGCAGCGACAGCGCCGGTGAGCTTGAGGGGGAGAGCCTCTGGGCTGTGCCATGGTTCTGTCGCTCGTGTTTCCTAGGGAAGAGCAGCAGGCAGTGTAAGTATGTACCTCAAAACGCTGTTCCCTCTGGGAATAGCTCATCCATCCCTGTGTGTATTCACAGTTCCTGAGAGCCTCTTCCTTTTGTGCTTACTTTTTGTGTTGCATTTAGTCCAAGGGAAGGCTGCATCTCTCTCACAGATACTGGAGGAGTTGCTGGGCTGAGAGATTCCCCAAACGTGGCATGAGCTCTCCACAAATTCCAAACACTTATTTCCCCAAAGATTTCATGGCAGTCTTGGAAGCCTGGGCTCTGAGTGGAGTGGAATGCCACTAGAGGAAGTATTACATCTCCTAGCTAAGGTCTGGCTGGAGTTTCTTTTTTACTTTCTATTCTACAGAGCTGTGACACTGATCCTGTGTTTCCCCTCAAGCGTGGCTGCAGCAGGAAACAAAACGTTTATAGAAAAGGACTATGATATAAAAATATGACACAGTGGCCAAAGCTGTCAGGAGTTAAAACATTACTTCCAACTGCCCTCTGCTATGCCTTAGATACCAAAGGACTTGCAGATCCTTTTTTCCAGGAACAGTGATATTCAAAGGGCCTGGCAAGGGACTTCCAGATTATTGGAAGTCTTGGTTACAAAGAGCAGAAATTCTTCTGGAAACAGTTTGCTTAGGGGAACTCTGTTCTAGCATAAACCAGAATGGACTGTTCAGTTCTCATCTATACCAGCAAGAATCCCTACCAGCCCTGTGCAATGCCCAGATAGTAGAGGGTTGAGTATGCTTCATTTTCTTCCACATGGTGTTCTCTTACTCTTAGCAATGTTTCACAGTGTAAAGTGTTGGAACTCCAACACTTTTTTTTGCGTTACTATTGCTCCCCTTCAAAACAGCCTTGTCTTTACTGGGCATTCTCATCCTTGGCTCGTGTAACTTCACCAACTTTTATCTCCCTCCTTCGAGCCGCAGCTTTCCCCCGCTCATCTTTGTAATCTGACATTGTGATTTGTTCACTTGTGTGCTTGTTTTTCTCCTCGAAGAAGATTTGCTGAATCATTGGGGAGGAGGGAAGAGCTGTAGAGGCAGCTGGTGGCCAGTGATAAAACCACGGCCACATCCAGCCTTCAGAGTTTGCAGGTGACAGCCCTTCAGTTGGAGGCCTGAGTCACATTCCCTTCCGAGCTAAGATTGCTGGGGACTTTGGGATTGAGGAAGAGAGGATGAGGAGGTGGTACCCCCAAAACAGAAATTATTGTTCCTGATAACCACAAAATTTGTGTTGTATCTTCTGCAAAATTAATAATGCTGCTGCGAGAACTTGCAGGCTGGGGGTTAAATCCTGCTGGCTGTTGGATGCTGTGCCCTTTTGAAATCCTTAGGCACTATGAGCTATTCAAACACAAAGGATCATTAATCTTGCTGAGTTCTTCACCATCCCTGCTGTGGCACTGTGCAGCAGGCACAGGGACATGGCTCTCTGACTTTCCAGCTGTTTCCCTGCATTCCAGGTAACATGAGAAACCCCAGCTGTCTCATGCACACTCACTCTGAAACCCGAGGTCTTCTGCCCTGTCAGCTCTGCCTTTAAGACACGAGAAAATGAATTCTGTGCATGTGTCACAAGTATCAGACAGAATTCAGAAATAAAGTCTTACCAGTAGTACACGGTACTTTTCCTAAGAAAAGAGTTTTAACTTGGGGTGTTCTACTTAGCTTTAATGCTTCAAGGAGGTAAGGTAAAAAGTTGGTTAACAAACAAGACTGCAAGTCCAGCTGACCTGAGTTCCATTTCTCATTGTCCTACTCAAATTTGGGCAAATATTTTAAGGTGAAAAATGCAGCTTGGCAGGTCTCAATGCAGAGACCTTGCTTTGATGCCTTATGGGTTTTTGTGGGGTTTTGCACAATGCCACTCCAGTGTATTGCTGTGTGTGTGCAGGAATTCTACCTTGCTCTTATCTGCAGATCCTGAAGCTGCTACAGGCTGGATCTAAATACGGAGCTGAGGCAGGGAGGTCTGACTGACATGCTGCTTCACCCTGTCCACACTCTCAGGATGGGGCCCTTTCAGCAACAGGAATGCTCTGTCATCTCCAACTTCCCCTTCCTCAACTGAGACAAGAGATAACTTCTATTTTATACAGAGAAAAAACCAGTGGACTTGACCACTGCTAAAAATCCCACCAAAGCTCCTAATATAGAAGAGCCTGGGATGTAAGATAAAGCCCCATTGCTTTAAAATTATTCAAGAGGAAGGCAGAATCAATTGGGACGGGTTTTTAAACCCCTCGTTCTTCGTGAGGAAGCCTTGAATGTCAGAATTGTGTTGGCTGGTGCTGAATGTGGCTCTTGGAGCTTGCTGAGGAGCCCTTGATACACAGGGGAATTAAATGGCTTAAAGGTTGCTCATGACCTGGAGAACTACAGATTATGGGCTGGAGCAGAATCAGCTGTGAGAAACTCAGCCTGAGAGTGCTGCAGAAACCACAGGGCTGTGACTCAGCTCGTGTAACTTTAGATGCTTCAGATACTGGGCTCCCTCTCTTCAGGGAGAGAAGTAGATGCATGCAGGGCAGGACTTCAGCCCTGGTTTAGATATATGCTCCAGGAGCAGAAAAATCACTTCTTAGGTATGTTTCTTATCAAAAAGGGAGCTTTTGAGTCACCAGCTCACAGCAGAGATCTCCTGACCTACTGCTGAAGGTTTCCTGCCTCATATCCCATGGAGAGCTGGGGACAGCCCCTGCACCCAGGCGGCCAAGGGTGAGCACATCCTCCCAGCACAGGGGCAGGGCTTGCAACTCCCAGTAAAATCCTCAGGTACAGGCAAGAGCCAAGACACCGGGTTGAACCAAAGGTGGTGGGATGCAGGATGAGGGCTGTCCCTACGGTCTGGATGAGCAGTGACCTGATAACAGCATACTCTGGTGGGCTAAAGAAACCTGTTAAAGCTGCAGGTGTGGCACTGGTTCATCCTGCATGGTCCAACCTCATCAGGGAAACAAGCAGAGGATGTGCTCTGCAGGAATTGCTCATTCCTCTCCCTATCATGGCTGAGGTGCATGCACAGGCAGCTTGCACAGGTCCAGGGGAGCTCATCCAAACACAGGAGGGTGTCCCTGGTATGATCTCAGCTGTATTGATTTGATTATTGCTGCCCTAGGAGAAGATGGGAAGGGATATTTGCTGGCTCATGCTTTTACAGCTCAGATGGGAATGGTCAGGTTTTCCTCCCTTCTATTCACTCAGGGGCTTTTACTAATTTCCAGAGACAGAGCAATTATCTATGCATCAAACCTTAGTGGCTGGTGCAACTGTGAAGGGGTAGATCCCCTCCCAACCCTTAGGGAAGGCAGCACGGGGCAGAAGTGCTGCTCTGGGCACTGAACAGGAGCAGCTGGCTCAGTAAGCATCTGAAATGTTTGCTGTAAATCTGACTCTCCCAATGGGCAATGCTCCTAAGAAAACCTTCCCCGTGCACTCCCTCGGGCCCCTGTGTTCACATTTGCAGCTCCCGGGCTGCACTTACCCAGGTTATTTGCATGGATGGGGGCTGCCTGGGTGGCAGAGGCGAGGGGCTGACAGGCCTTTCCTGCCAATCTGTCTGTTGTTCAGATGAAGTGGTTGGAAAGTGCTCACTCTCCAGTTCCCTCTTTGGCTCAGGCTCTCTGATAAGGCCTGGGCTGTCCTATCTTGCCCTGGGAGCTGTTCCTCCTCCCTAACAGGCTCCCTTCCCCAGCTGACAGTTAGCAGCCGGCAGTGCTTGATAAACTTATCAGACCAAAGCTGAGCTCAGTGCATGCTCAGCTCCTCCCCAGCCCCAGATTTCCCCATTCCTGAGGACTCTTTTCTCTCTGCCTGCCTTGCTGGCTGGTACAGTGAACATGGTTCCCCCTTGGGCCCACAGGTCAAAATCAGCCCAAGGACCAGATTGAGAAGTGCTCAGATTGCAGCAGCACATTTAAAGTGAGGGCATCGAGTGGGATGTTTACAGCATCATCATCCAGCTCTCTCTCTCCATGCAATATTATGCTCATGTCTGGTTTATCCTCCCTGTTTCTCTGCTGCTTTTGAGTTTAGTGAGTTTAATGCAGGGTCTCTCTGTGCCTGCCTGGAGGGTTGCTGAGCCAGCTCTGGAATTAGGGCGCTTTGCTGGATTCAGTTCCTATCACTCGTTGTTGGTGTCGCAGTTGCGCTCGGGCGTTCCAGCCCAGATCAAGGCTCCATTGTGTGAGGTGCTGGATGAGGAAGATAAGGAGGAGCAGTCTCATTCCTGACTATCTTACCGTTGAAATAAACAAGTGAAATGAAGGAGAGAGGGGGAATTATTATCCTCCTCTCACAGATGGGGTGAAGAGCTTCTGAGAGCTTCACAGTGTGCTGAACAACTTCAGAAATCCAGCACTCAAGTCTTCCCTGAGGTCATGTGGGAAATGTCTGGCAGATCTTAAGTCTCAGTTTTAGAGCTGCAGCCTTAAGATCAGTGTGTGTCCATGGTGACTGCTAGATTTAAGATGGTGGGTCAGGAATTCTGCAGGGATGTGTGTTTTCTTCTCATGCAGCACAGAGATTCACTATCCTTGAATAATTTTTGCATAGCTGTTCTGGGTTGCCTCCTCTGTGTGGATGTGCTATTCCAGGTGAAAAGAAGGGGGAAAATCTCTGCTTTGTGAGAAGATTAAGTGTTTAAAAAATGGTTTGTGGTGTACTTTTAATTTACTATCCTGTAGCAGCTTTACAGGTTGAGCTCTGTATCCATTCCCATGTTAGGCCCTTAATGGCAGGCAGGAAGGTTTTCCCTGTGCAAGGAAATGTGTATGCAGCTCTTTCTGGGAGAGGGCCCCATGCCTTCAGGTTTTCCTTGGTGTGCTGTGCTGATGGGCTGGAATTGGGCTGCTGGTGTGTCCCCATGCCCTGTGAGTGGGGAACAACCTGATGCAGTTATGGAGTGCTCTGCTCTTAGCTTTTTTCACTGAAAACACTTTCTCACGATGTCTAAGGCAGGAAGAAACTGGATGCAGCAAATAACTTTAACCAGTAGAACCTGCACCCAGCTGGAGTCTAATTCTTCCCTGTCCTTCCTCTCAGTTCGTTTTAGGGCTTCCCTAACAATTGCCAACACAAGAAAGCATCAGGATCTTGCCTTCTCCAGGATTCCACTCCGTGAGGTTAACACAACCTGGAGATAAGCTCCAACCTTATGCTGTGCTAGCCGGGAACATCTCTCAGCTTCCTGCAGGTGTCCCGTGGCTCTGTCCTCATTAGGAAGATAGATTCATCCCGTGTCCAAACTGAAATCCACCCTTCGTCATCACCAGCTCTTCTGGGCTGCTGCTCTCAGTGCCTCAAGGGTGTCTGGAAGACACAGAGGCACCTCTCTCCTCCTGACAGATGCCCGGGGTTAGTGCTTTGCATGCCCTTCATTTGCTAAACAAAACAGCCCAGAGACCAGGACTTTTTTTCCCTAGCAATAAAGGGAAGAAGGTGTGAAGAGGACTGGGGAAGTACAGGATATGGGGCGGGCTCACAGAGAGGCAGAAACAATCAGCTCTTTCTTCAGCCACAAAGATTAGTTGAGATTTTGCTTTTTGCTATCTGTTTCCTTGACTGACTGACCAGAATGTTTGTGATGCGAGGGGAGGTGGTGGGAAAGGGGTTGTACAGGAGTAATCAGAACTGAGGAGGATTTGCATGTTTGGAGAAAAAGGCCAGGTGTGTTTGGAGCTGGTGACAGCCATGGCCTGGTCCTGATGGGTGCTGAGCATCCTTGGGTACCCGTGGTGTAGGTTCAGTAGCTCCAAGGATCAGGGCAGCCCTTTGCCTGTTCCTTGTAGTGGTCTGACCGTGGCTGGTGCCATACTGGGGGTGAACAAGGGGCTCTGGGGCTCTGCCTTGTTTTCCTTTGGGCTGCTGGCATCCAGAGGCCTGAAGCAATGCCAGGGCTTGGGCATTAGGTGATCTGAAAGTGGCAGCTCATTACTCAAGAGGAAGAAGCTGTAGCGTCTTAGTGGAAAACACTGCAAGTTAATTCCCTGTCCTCCTCCTCCCTCCTCGGGTCACCTCCTGTCTCTGGCAGTTCTGTCTGGCTGGTGCCTTTGCCAGCTGGCCCCCACCCACAGCCTGTGCCTCAGGAGATACGCTCCCCGTGCCAGTGGGAGTGGGTCAGCCTGGATCCCCCACGCTGCTCTGGCCACAGACACGTTCTCCTGAGCCCTGCAGCAGCCACTGCCTGCACCCACCCCATTGTGCTTCTCCACTCGCTGCCCATCCAGCCAAAGCTGTCCCTGGATCTCCTGGGATGTGCTCCCCAGGCTCCTCACAAACCCCAGGCTAAGGCTGGCACCGCCTCCTCCAGTGTAGCTGCTCTTCAGGATTATCTGGGCTCAGTAACCCACCCTGGAGTCCTGGGGAAATAGCAGACACGGCTGGGGTGATGTGTGCTGTGTTAGGAGGGAGAAGCTTTAGGAGCACACAGGAGAGGAGATCCCAGCTGTCCACTGAAGGTTATAGCTCCTCTGTACCTTGGAAATCAAGGATAGGAATGAAAGTCTAATGGATACAGCAGCTCTTCTTCATGAGGCTCAGAAGAACCAGCTGTCTGGTTTGGTTTTGTGAGTGGTCACAGGCACCCTTGCCAGTTGCTGTGTGCCAGCACTTGACTCCAAATGGCCAAAACTGGGGAGCTTTATGTGCGTCAGACACACCTGCTGTCCCCAGGGAAGTCTGTGCTGGTGTGCCCGTGTGGTTTGGGGCTGGAGGGTTTTGCTCCTGAGCAGTCCAGATGCTGACACACTCTTTGAATATTTCTGTTTGCAGATTGGTGGAGGACAAGGGGAATAACGACCACAGTTTGCATTTTGGGCAGTAGTTTTAATAAGCTGCAATGACTTCATCTTGAGCAAGGCTTGTGCATGTGTGGGTGTTCACAGGTACGTGTGGGGCTGGGGGCAGTTCCACCACAGGTTATGCACCTTCCCCAGAAGGACAGCAGGGATTTCATGGGGGCTGTGGCACTGTGCTGGACACACATTCCGTGTATCTGCTGTGGCCCTCCTGCCCTGGCTGTGTGGGGCTCTGCACCAATCTGTCCCCAGGATGAAAGCCTCTCTAATGGGAGCCCTTTTCTGCATGTGAATTTCCATCTTTATTCCCACTCAAACCACACAGAGCAATCCTAGACTCCTTCCCTTCTCCCTTTTCACCCCATCCCTACTGCGTGTGTCCCCAGAGTCAGGTATGAGCCGTTCTTTCAATGGGTGTTGTGAACATGAAATAAACTGTGTTAGCCCAGTTACTGAGAAGGAACAGATTTATCAGATAAATCCCAGCAGGCCTGTACATGTCACTGTCTGGTATAGTGCAATAAAAATATACATTAGAATAAGTATAAATACATATTTACAGTGTACAAGGAAAGCCAGGAGTACAGACTCTGGGTTTGAGCTTCCAGATACATATTAAGGACTTACAGCTTAGGCACAGCATAAAAGGGGCAAGCACATTTTAGGTCTTAGGAGAATAAAGTGGGATTTACAGCAGTGGAACTGAGGGCAGCTCTCTCCTGGAAATACATGAATTTTCCACTTGGACCATTTTGTCTCTGCCCATGGTGGCAGCCTTCCTTCAAAAGCCTTTGGACTGAAACAGCCACAGCCCATTCCCAGGGTAATTCCCACCGGTGTCATTGTCCGAGGCTGTGTGTTCAGGGATGCAGTTATGGAGTGAGCCATGGGCTGCTACAATGCCCCGATTAACTGAGAACTCTTGTCTATAATAATAATATTATAATAATACTTTGTCCTTCCTGTTAAGAACTGAGGGAACTCCACAAACCTGAGTGAATGGCCCCACATCACCAGGAGTGGTGGAAAAACAAAAGCCCAGTGCAGTGACTTGCCAAAGGTTATAGAGAGAGAATTTGGCAGAGCTTGGAGGGGAACTGGTCCTTTACTTCCTCCAGTGCTTTGCTTCAAGCCCTAGACCTGGCAAAAGGAGGAAATACCACTGCTCTCTTTGTATAATATTTGCGAGGTCCTTGCATGCTCTGCCAACATGTACAGGCCCAGTCACTTCCTCCTTGAGGAGAGTGGCTGGCAAGCAGAACTCTGGCCCTTGACCTCAATATCCAGGGCCACTCCTGCCCATGCAGTGACCCAGGATTGCTCAGGACAGCTCTAAGTTGACACGTCCAGCATGCAGTGAAATATTGTGGGACATACCAGCCCTGATTCCAAGAGCTCTCCCATGGCACCAAGACACGGGGATTATTGACTCCTGCCTGGTGCTGTGGCGTGGCTCTTCCCAGAGCCTGCTTGGGATCTCTGCAGCATGGTGTGTCTGAGGAATGTATTTAGAGACCCCCTGCTATCAGCTAGGGATGGGAGCTGTTTCTTCAGTATTTTCCTCCCACTCCAAGCTAAAAATACAGCACAGTTAACTTGTCATTTGATCACAGTAAATGCTCTGCTGAAAGAAATGACTTTAGGTGTCTGTTGGCAGAATTTATGTCCTGGGCACGTCTCTTCAGAAGACCTGTCCAGGTTGAACATAGCTGACTGAATGCAATCTATTTGCATGTCCTGGGCTTATCTTCCCAGCCATCGGAGCAGAACATGGTTACAGCACCAGCTTGGCACAGATTGTTGCTGCCACCAGCCCAGGAGTGCCCTCCTCCCCGCTGGGCAGCCAGATGAACCGGATTCTGCTCCTGGTGTAAATCCAGAGTAATAGTGACCTTGGAGGGATTCCTCTGGATTTACACCTGAGCAGGTGATGTCAGATCTGGGCTGGTTCCTGTTGCAATCGAAAAGCGAAAGCTCCCACAGGTTTCTTTGGGCTGTGCAAGGCCCTGTGGTGCCAAACAGAAAAGCCAATGGCATGACTTGGCCAGTCCCCAGGGGAACGTAGGATGCCACAGGAGCCTCATGAGGTGGGTGGGGGTGCTGGGGACAGTTTTCTTCCCTGGAGCATGAAGTGGGGGCTCCAGCACAGACCTGGAGCCACCCCTCACTTGAGGCTGTGCTGGGTCTCTCGGTGCCTCCGCAGATCCACCTTGCGCTGGAAGCCCTTGGCACAGAGCTCGCAGCTGAAGGGTTTGAAGCCGGTGTGTTTGCGGCTGTGGGTGATCAGGTTGGAGCTCTGGCTGAAGGCTTTGCCACACACCTGGCATTTGTGGGGCTTCTCCCCTGCAGAGCACAGAAAATGCTTTAACAGGTGAAGGAAGGGAGGTAGAAATGCATTTTAGTGGAGTCAGACCTGACTGGCTGTGCTTGGGCATCAGGGTGCTGCCAGCCCAGCTCTCCTGGTGATGTGTCTGGATTGTGATCCAGCACCAGAGGGTGGGAAGAACCAGGGGCAGTCCTCTCCAGCTGAGTGACCCATTCCCTGCATCCAGGGCTCAGTACAACCACAACACACACCAGAGGCTGGTCAATAACCAGGAGAGGTCAATAACCTCTCCTTGTCAGGCAGAGGGTGTGCTTCAACCTCCTGCTGTCTCACCTCACACTGAATAATGACTTTCCACTGCCTCTGGACTCTTATCCCCAGTCCAATATCTCTGTGCCTGAGGACTGTGTACGTGCATTGGCATGATGGGCTCTAATTTTCATTTTCTTATTGGAATATTTTGTTTCTCACCTGTGTGGATGTACGTGTGCTTCTTCATGTCTGACTTCTGGTGGAAGCGCTTCCCGCAGTACTGGCAGGGATAGGGCCGCGTGTCCGAGTGGATCAGGAGGTGAGTGGAGAGGGTGGAGGAACGTTTGAACGTCTTCCCACACATCTTGCACTCAAAGCTTCTTTCCTGTTGGGGAAGGAAAATCATGGGATGTCTGAGGCTGCAAGACATGTGACAGAGCTTGAAGAGTGATGAGAGTTGTAGATTTGATAAGCAAATCTCCTTGGCTTGTGGACTGATAATGCTGGGTGCAGCACAAAGGGAATGCAGGGAATTATGGAAATGGATCACATCTTGTGATCCAAACTCCTGCACCCTTTAGCAGGAGGTGAGGCACAGAGGAGCGAATAGCAATGATCCTCCCTTCCCTTCCAAGGAATTCTCAAGGGCAGTCTGAGATTTGTGAGACCAAGAGCTACGACCTGTGGTTTGCAGAGCTCCTGTCCTTGCCGCTGCGTGCTACAGGAAAGGCACCGTGTTTGTAACCTAGGAAGTGTCACTTCCGCTACAATGGATTAAGCAAGAGCTGAGGTCCAGAGCTGCTTCTCTGGAACCGTGCCACCCACCTGGGAGTGAATGTTGGTGTGCTGCTCCAGGCTCACAGCGTGCCCAAAGGTTTTGCCACACACTTCACAAGCAAAGGGACGGGTCCCGCTGTGAGACCTTCGGACATGGACCTCCAGTCCATGGGGTGTGGAGAACACCTGCAAAATGAAAGGCCGGTGATTTTTTTTGACATGAGGTGGCTGCATCTCCATCTCTGTTTTCAATTCCTTCTCTTTATTTAATTCTCCCTTCTGAGAGAACACACATGAACTGCAGCATTCCCAGTGCCTTTGTACTTGTTCTCCTGAATTCAGGCCCCACTCTGAGCCCCACACTTTGGTGTGGCCTCGTGAAGAACGGGTTTCACACTTCATGTGTGCAATGAAAATCCCTCCAGGCCCTCCCCATCCCAGAGGCTCTCATCCAACACACACCTTGTTGCACTTCACGCAGTGGAAGGTCTCCATGTCCGAGGAATAATGCAGGCTGTAATCCAGGGGGGGCTCGGTGCTGGGCAGCAGGTGGCTCCCATAGAGGCTCATGGGGTGCTCCAGGAGGGCTGACTGCATGCTGGAGGACATGTGCTGGTAGCTGTATGGCACATGGAAAGCATCCCAGGAAAAGCCAGCTTTGTAGAACGTTGGGGTGCTCACTGTGTTAGTGCAGTCCTTGATGTGCAGCCCTGGCATGGCCATCTCTGAGTGTGCAAAGGAAAGGGACAAGTGAGTGTCACACCACTGCCTGAAGTTGGGCACCTGTAAAAATGTTCCCCATCTTGCCTGACCTCAGGAGTTGCAGTTGGCAACTTCTCCTTGATTCATGTCCTGATTCCCCAGGAAAAGTTCCTATTGTGACTTTGATTTCAATCTGAGGAAATTTCACGGCAAAGAATGCCGTGGAAATTTTATGGCTAAGGGAATATTGAGTGCCCTGCTAGCCCTCCTTGATGGGGTGTTTGAACAAGTATCCTGTGGGCACCTGCCTTGACCCACATAGCACAGAGCTGCATTAAGATGGGGAGGCTCATTAATCAGGAATAACAGCATTACCCTTCATTCTTTCTGGTCTAGACCAGAACTGTAAAGGGAAATACAGAACGCTCCTGATGAGCTCTGCCTGTGACAAGTTTGACCATTGATGTCAAAATAAGAGCTGTCATTTACTGAAAATCTGGGCCCAGTTTTAGGAGCTCAATAATCAGCTCAGCCCTGACCTCTTGCAATTGGGATTTTGGGTAGCCGACCTTGAGCTGAAGGGCCTGGCAGCATCCTGCCCAGGTACTGGACAGGGACACTTTCTTCTTTCAGTTCAGGTGGGTCCTTTTCTTGTCTTGGAACCACACATTCCAGGTTCTGTTTCTTGATGTCCTCCGGTGTCCTGTCTCCTGTGGCTGTAACACAGCAGGGTCACAGTTATGTCACATTTATGTCATTCTTGCTGTTGCAAGAAGAGTCTGTTGAGGTGAGTTTTGTACTCATATGTGAACTCATGCCTGGACACGGGTCGTGCTCAGTTCCCTGAGGAAGTGCAGAGTGGTGCAATCCCCATCCAAAGTCTGCCCATTGCCAACAAAGGGAAATTCCAAGCAGGATGAGATAGGCAAGGTAGAGGGGGGCAGGATGAGATGATGGGATACTTGATACCTGATGTAGTTAGAGAAAATCAACCCTAGAATTACATTTGTAAGAATAATTTCCCTGTTTAAGACCATTTCCGTTTGTGTGGGTAACTAACAATCACTAACTTATCAACCTCCCCACCCGTCTCCTGAGAGAGCTGGGTATTGTTAACCTGGATTTATGGACAGCCAAGCAGGGAAGCAGAGAGGGGAGGCAAGTCCTTATGCACTGAGCCTCGTCTCCTCCTGCTCACACTCCCATTGATCTCTCCATGCTTGTCCCAGACCTCAAAGACACTAACCAACCCTTTTTAAACTTTGTAGTAAAAATCTAAAATGGACAGAGGTCCTACTCGTGTCTCCTTTCTGCTGGAGGTGGGACAGATATGCTGAAGGACAGTGTCTGTTGTCAAAACCTGCCACTGCACCAAAGAGCCACAACAGATGCCCAAAGGATGATGGCAAGAATGGAAATTAAAATGTTACCTCCTTTCTTTTTTATCAAAGTAATCTCACAGCTAGACTCTAATTTGATAGCCAGGGCTAGAACAAAGGGTAAATTGATCCTAAATTTGAATAAAGAAAATTTGAATGGTGCCTGAAGGAAGAAGAGAATTACCCTGGCCCTGCCACTGCTTGGGTGGCTGTGGGGGAGAGGGAGGACAGCAGGGAGAGGCAGCAGAGTGTTGGGTGGTGTTAACACAGCACACAGCAGCTGGCCCTTCACTGTGAGTGTGCAGGGCTCCTCACAGGCACTGCTGGGGTATCCCCAGTATTTTCTCACTCTGGCTGTAACCTTCCTTGCAAATCCTTGGGAAGAGGTGGTAACACCCTGAGGTAAAGAAGATGCAGTCCAGAGGGAATGTGGGCAGCGAACACGGGAAACTGAAGATGGAGGTGGCAGAGTTGTGAGTTTGTAGAACACCGACAACCACGTGCAAGCTCTTTTCCCAGCTGTTAGTGGCCTGAAGTTGGTCATTTTTCCCAAATGTGCCCAACTCCACACAGCATCTTATATCTCAAATCTCCCCAGCAACAGAGGAGGAAACAAAAGGAGGATCTAAATTTGGGTTCAGTGAGACAGTGTGGATTTGGCGTAGAGAAAGGACACACAGTAAGGGATCAGCTTGCTCTTAGACTGACACCCCTGTGTGGAAGCCCCTGGATGCTCTTTAGCTCACTCATCCCGCTCCCTTAGCTGCCTGCTCAGTTATTGATTTACCTCGGTGTGCTCCTACAAGCCCAGTGGATGGATCGACTCACCAGTGAAGGCAGAGGTGACCGGACCCCACGTGAGCACTGGCAGCTCATCTTCCACACAGCGGTGCTGGTGATAGGTGTGAGCCTTTTTGCTCTTCACCAAAAAGGAACGTGGCATCTTCCATTCACTTTCTGGGATGAGACACAGAAAAACAGCAGCTAAATCTCTGTGGCTTGGGGAGTAACTTCCTACTTGTTCAGATTAAGTGCACTCCGTAAAAATCACACTCCACAATCTACCCCAGCCTGAGGCAAAGGATTACAGTGACCTTTATGTTGTAGCTGGAGAAACAGGGACAGGCTTAACCCAAGAGCTGTGTCTGTGCCAGACATGTTGGAAGCCAGGATCTATCTCTCGTAGTCCTGGTCTGACTACAGGACAGGCTGCATCTCTGATCTTCTCCTCCCTGAGAGGACACAGTGGGAGCCACGGGCTGGAGATCCCCACTGGAGAAAGTCTGGGTGTTTGTGCTGCACCTGGAAGGGCCCAGTCCCAAACCATGGCCTGGGCTCTACTGGGACATTATTATATAAACAATAATGATAGAAACAACATCAGTAACAGGAGAGAGAGTGGGAGGTCCCTGCAGAATGATGTGTGGAGGGTTTCCCTCCTGCTTGAGTAGTTTGAGTTAAAAATAGGGAACAAGAGTGGAGCAGACGCAGAGCAGGAGGGCTGGGTGAGAAGTTGCCTTTTGGACCCAGCTCAAATATTGCAGACCGTTGAAAGGGCGGGCAAGGGACAAACATAAAATGCTGAAATTTAATCATACCCAATTCTCTTGCAATGCAAGTGTTATCTTTGCTACCCAGAACCCAGCCCGCCCTGTGCCCGCTCCCTGGGGCTGGTAACTGCTCTTGTGGAGGCAGGGTGGCAACAGGGACGATGTTGTGTGCAGTAATATCAGCTGGTGCCTGATTTGCATACATATTTGCATTTTCCCTTGTAATTGTCTGGGATAGTGGCACTAAAAACAAATCTTGCTCTATTTCATTTGAAAAGTCAGCACTAAGTCCTGGCTCTCTGTTGACTGGAAACTGTGTCCTTAAGTTTTGTTCCTTCCTGAGAGCAATTCAGTAGAACCTACTTATTTACTCAAGAAAACCCCACAGAATCCATAAAATTTGCTCCTGTTAAGCAGGAATGACATGAAATGTCTGTCCAAGGACAGAGAAGTCCTGGAATCCCAAACAGCCAGGGATGGAAAGGTCTGTTCCCCAGAGTTCAGAAGTGCCTGTACTACCCCTTCATGCTAAATAAAATTACAGAGCACAGTGGAGTTTTGTTTAAAGGTTTGAGGGCCACATTTACAGTGGTGCCTAAAGCTGTGGGATTCCCACAGCCAGGCCTGCTGGGGACAGAGGGATTGCCAGGGTGCCCCTAGGCCAGCTGCCTTTGGATATGCTGCTGTCTTCTTAAATCTGCTCCAGGATTCCCACTGTTCCATCTATGATTTCAGGGATAACTCTTGCTGGCTCCAACCATTTTTTCTTCTGAAATGACTCACCTGTTTTTCTTCATCTTTTTCCAAGAAATTTATGTGTGGCTTGAGATGAATAATAGAAAGCTGAGGCCAAGAGTAGATTTTAAATTTAATTTTAGAAAAAGGACAGAACAGTACTGAGGATGAACCACAAGCAGGCCCTTGAGGGAAGGGGCACTGAAGTACACGGCTGCTTTTTGCTCTCCTGGAACTCTCTAACGAGGCTCATTCAAAGTGTTGTAAAGAGTCTCTGCCCAGTGAAAAGCTGCAGGCACAGAAATAGCTCCAGCTCAGAGCAAACACACGAGTGCTCTGCAGTGGGTTAGAACCCTTCAGCAGCTCAGCTCAGGTCGTGTCCCTCCCATTCCAGCAGCACTGCTGAGCTCTCGGTCAGTCCCAGCTGAGGTACCCGTGCACAGACCCAACCCTGCCTTCGAGACCTGCCCCAAGTTAAAGTGCTGCCTCAAACCCCTCAGACACGGAATTTCCACTCGTGCCACAGGGATTTTCCCAGGTGGTGGGGCAGCACTGTGTCCACAATGGGGGTATTCATGCCAGGATTCTTCAGACATCGGCTTTCTGTGCCTGAATTAACCAGTTCGTTTCCCTGGGCTTCCTCCACGGTGGAGGAAGAGGCTCTGGCAGTGGGTAACTGGCTGTAGGGTGAGAGCCTGCATCCAGCTGTGCCTGCTGGAACAGCCACTCTCCCTGCCCTCAGGCTAGAGAATCCTGGAGAATCCTGGGGCAGCAGCAGGGCAGCTCAGCCAGGTAAATCAGAGGACTGGAGATGGGTGGCTTAAGCAGTCCAGCAGAGTTTTATGGCCGTGCCCATATGCCAAGTACAGACAGCACAAAGTACAGCTCCTCTTTTCTGACGGTGGTTGAAAGCAGATGTCCATGAATAAAAGAGAATCTTTCAGGATGTGTTTGCCCCAACCTATGTAAAAGTCCAATTTAGTCCAGTATCCTGACTGCTGATAAGGGCCACGACTGAGCACAACGATCTTTAATGGACTGAACGTTGTAAAAGGAAGTCACCTTCCCCCACCCCATTTTACAGAAAAAAAAAAGGAACTGGGAGCCCTAAGCAGAGTTAATTAACAACTGCACTGGACTGGCTTTGTGATTCACACAACCAGGCTAGAGGAAAGCTACAAGCAGAGATTGTGGGAGGAAAAAATACTGTTTTTCCTCGAAACTCCAGATTATCTCTGGCAAGTGATCAGCTGCTCCTAATGGCTCACTGTATTTCCCAGGAAAAGCAGTGCTATGGACAATGGACCCTGCTACATTTTAGAGTTATTGAAGCTTCTGACAGAATTCAGCTTCAACCTTTTGATGAAAATTAAACTTTCTTTTTTTGGAGTCTGTTCCTTTCAGCCCCTGTGGCAGCAGTTTCTACCTGGACTGGTAAGTGCACAAGGGAATTTATTGCCTGGGCAGGAGTGCCCATCCAAAATGGAAGTGTTCTGGCGTTTTATTAATTCAATATAGGATATAAAACAGTAGGTGGCTACAATTGACATTCTTATTTGCTTGCCATTCATGCAGCTGTAGAATAATGTTATAATGTGCCCTGAGGAAAAGTCAGCAGGAGCCAAGGGGAAAAAAGCTGCTCCACTATTTTGGGTACCTCACCTGAAGCACCTTAAAGGGTTTCTTTCACCACTTATAAATTCCCCAGTCAGATCTGAAAGCAGATCCAGCATTTGCATGTTCAAACTCAAAGTTCCTTCATCCTCAGCAATGCTTTTGGGTGATTTTGCAGAGTATCCCAGGTAAAACTCTAATAGGACACTGAAACACAGCAAATGAGTCTGGTTTTTTCTTTAGGGGTGGTTTCTGACTCCAGGATCCTCATTTTACTGGATCCTGTGTTGCTCATGAAGCCCTAACTCTCACTTCACTGCACCCCAGCTCTCAGTACCCAAACCCACAGAACTGGTCCTTTGATGGAATTTAGAGGAAATTCATATTCTCAGCGAACTGGGTTATGAAGCCTTCGGTGGGGACAGTGTCTGCAGGACTGTGCCACGCTGAACCCAGTTTGCAGGGAAAGCTCCATTCTAAAGCTGACTTGCACTTTTCTCTAAATTCAAGTAATTCTGTTTTCAGATTTACAACGTTAATTGTAGAGACTAAACACTTCCCCTTGCTACACTGAGTGAAACTTTATATTTCAACTGGCATTACATTGCTAGTACTCACTAGTAGCACATGACATCACATCTTCAGATAAGTTGATGAGCATACAAAATTTTAGGCCAAAAAAGGCTTTTTCCTTTTCATTGCTTAATTTACATTTATATCTTAATATTGCTTTTTTTCTGCTTTTTTTCTTCTTTTTATCTGGAACAAGTCAAGTTTCCAAAAATACAGGATAGCTTATCTTTCAAAAGACCACATTTTTGAAGAAAAAATCGCAAAGTTGAACACAATGTGTCTGTGTTTTAAGAGCCCAAATAAAATTAAAAAAGAGGTTTTATAGACTCTTGACTCTTTAAATATAAAGTCAAATTTGAAAGAATTTCAGCTCTTTACAACACAATCAATCATGTCTTCACTAGTCCACCACTGCAAAAGCAAATGTACTTGGGGCGAGTAATTTAAATGTGACTTTTTTAGTGGAAAAATGAACAGGACATTTTTAATTCCTGTAGGAAGACATTATGGCAAGGGCAGCAAGTTATGGTGGAAATTTTGTCCAAGAAGTTGAACAGAAATGCTGGTATAGCTGCAACACCCAGAAAAAAATATTTAGGCTGTAACTGCAGCATTTGTTCTCTAGAAAGCTCACGTAGCTCCCTGTGATGTTGGGAATGCCACTGGCTTCAGGAAACTTTGCCTTAGGCTTCCATGGATGGAATTATACCGTGCAATCTCCCAAATTCCATATCTCCCTAATGTACAGATGCACTTTTGATGTGACCTTGCAAATCATTTGCTTTCCTGCTTAATGTATTGAATCAATCTTGTGATATGAGAAGCGCCTATAAATAGCTAATTCCATATGCTAAAAATTGTTAGATTAACCAGCCTATATTAAAAAAGGATGGAAAAATGATAAAAGATGGATTCGAAGCAAAGATCCTGAATGGCAGAGACTGAATTGTCCTCCAGAAAAACTGGCACAGGTGATGGCAGCAGAGGTATGCTCTCCCTGAATGTAAAGGTTTGGCCCTATAAAAGAGCAATGAAAAGGAAAAACACAGTTTGCCCTCTCTTCAATGGCAAAGTAAAAAACTCTACAGCTAGAAACTGCTCCTGCTGATGGAGCTGGCTGGGACACAGGTACCTGAGACCATTGTCACATCCCTTAGATTTTGCTCTATTACCATTTTCACTTGTGAGAGTGAAGTACATGTTGTAATTTAAAAGGTTCAATTCAAATGAGTCAAGTGCATTATTACCATAAAGGAGTCCTCAGGACAAGTGGCTTAGGCAGTGGAATATGTTACATATTTGCAGACACAAGCAAAGAAGAAGGAGGAGGAAAAAAGCTTAGAAAAACGTATCAGAAAAATGAGAAAACCAATGCAATTAAAAGTGTTTAAAAGAATAAATCAATCACCTGTTTGAGGGACTTTGCTTTACTGGATTTGCCTTGAAATCTCCCCAGACAAGCGAGATGTCGTCTTCTCTCAGGACTCCTCTTCCACTTTTTCACTTGGTCGCAGTCTGCTGAAATAGATACTTCTCCTTTTTTCTCTCTGTTTTTTTTTCCCCCATTCCCCTCCCTGATTTTTCAATCAGATTATTTGTGTCAAAATCTGGCGGTGAAGAAACAGCCAATAAGAGGCAGAGCCCAGAAAGTATTTGCTTATCAAAACTTCCCAGGACTTTGAAAACTTGAAGAGCATTCGCGATGCCCAGCTCGAAGCCCTGGGGGCAGCACCCTTCACTTTTGGGGGCAGCTTTGCCTCCTGCAGGAATACTCCTCTGTCATATTGACAAAGAGCATGACACAGGAAATAATGTACTGAGCAGGCATTTGTTATTTTGTTTTCTCCTTAAAAAAAAATTTTAAAAGCCCTTAAGAAACCTGTATTTTTACACACATTCATCCCCGCATCATATCTCTCACAAACAGACACGCCATCTGTCTCACACACACACACTCACATACTTGGGGCTCATAAACAAAACCATCGAGCACATATGCACAGAATTATTTTATTCCAGAATGGATCTTTTATCTCTCCAATTTCCAAGGAAAAACGAATAAATACTTGCACGGTATAACCGAAGAAGATGCGTGTTAATCACCCTACATTTTCCCAGGCATATGTGTGTGCAGTCCACACATATTTTAGGCATTGCTCTATCTATATGCAGCTGTATATAGGCTATAAATATAGATTTAAGAAAGCTCATTAAGCAAGCTCATTAACAACAGCTTTGCAAAAAGCTCTTCAAGAGCAATAATAAGAATTTGCACTTCTATCGCTTGCTTTCAAAAAAGGTTTGAGCATGGGTTTGCAACTGTGAAATAATTGAATGTCAAAGCAATGGCACAGTGGAAGGAGGGAGGATGGAACAGAGGCAGAGTGACTGTCCCCGGGTTGTTCTCTGGCTCAGGCGGGAATAGGAGCTGGAGAACAGTTTTTTTCTTTTAGAATCCTCGGGCATTTCTCTTATTTGGAGACAAACAAGGAGAGCTGATATCCCCACATACTTGGGAGAGACAGAAGGGGAGTAATTCCTTGATTCCACCTATTCTCTAGTTATCCCAACCCTCCTGCCCGTGCAGGTGCACAGTGGCATGAGCTGTGTGTGCCCTCGGATGTCCCCTCCTGTGCTCACAGCTCTCTCTGTGCATGGCTGGAACGGGGAGTGCAGAGATGCCTTCCAAGAAGTTTATCATTCCAGAAGTAAATAAGTGTACAGCAACTGTCGTGTGCTGAGTACCGGCCTGCCACCAGCAGGAAAATGCCTCTGGAGATGGAGTTCACCTGCTCCCTGTGAGCTTCCAAACGCATTTCACTGCTTCCTACAGCTGCATTAACCCCGGGCTCCGTTGGGTCCCTTTTGCTGCTGCAGCTCGGGGTGGCGAACACCGGGAAGCGCCAACCTTGGCTCTGCCCCGGGAGCAGCGGGAGGCTGGGGCTGCCCTGACGGAGCAGATGTGGTCCAAGGACACTCGGGGCTGAGAGCAGAGGGATTTTGCATCCGGCCATGGCAGGGCCTGCTGTCCCCAACGCTCTGCCAGGACAGGCAGGAGTGCCAGCCGTGGCATTGCCCCACGGCACCGGCCAGGCTGTGCAATGGGGTTGATGCAACTCGGAGATAGGAGCGTGGATTTCACCCACATTGAGAAAGATTCAGATTTTGATCTTAACCCATCTGTCATTTACTGAGCATAATTAGTTCTTGTTGTTTATAGAAGCGAACAATCCCTTTTCCCGCTCCCTCCTCCCCTCCTTATTTATCTAGCCGGGTTTTGCATGAAAGAAACGTTCCCAAGGCATTGTGCTTGGAAGCTGATTTGCATCCTCTTAAACACAGGCATTTGAGGGATCACATTTCCCGCTACAAAAACAAGCATTGTAACAGAAACCCAAAATGTACATTGCAGCTTCAGGGTTTCATATGAAGACAGTTACAGGAATTAAACAAAACAGGAAAATGACGAGCTGCTGAAAAGGACTGAGATGTTATTTTACGAAACATTGGAGCTGGCTTCTGCCAGCACCCCTGAGCACAGACTTCCCGTTGATACAAAGTGCAAATGGCTGCAGAATGTGGCTCTTAAACTCGAGACAGTCAAAGTAAGTCAACCACACAAAAAAAACCCCTAGAAAAGGAGTTGTGTCAAAATCCTTAAGGTCCCCTTCAACCCAGGCCTATCTAGGATTCTGTGTTCAGTAAACCCCCCTCAGACAGCTGATTTCAGAGGTGTTCCAAGGAGCACTGGGCACAGGCCTGTGGAAAAGGAGGATGACTCCAACTCCAGTGTCAGGAACAGCTGTATCAGCTCCTCTGCAGCCCCAAGCAGCCATGAGCTCACAAGGCCCAGATGCAAGGACAGACAAACTGATCCCTGAGCTAAGGGCACACACACTCTCATTTAGGACCTTTCTCACCACACGGGAATGCCCGAAGGGAGATGGGGACACTGCTGTGGTTTCTCCAGCTCTCATCCACCCCTTCTCCCTTTATTTCAGGGGTTCCTGTGGAGCAAAAAGCTGCAGGATGGGAGTGCAGTTGGCTTGCCTTGTGTTCTGCTCTTCCCTGGAATTCTGTCTACAGCTTCTGTTCATCTCTCCAGTGAAACCATGATCAAAAGGTGACTTACACAAGCTGAACTATAAACCCAGAGATCTGGAGGTGCATTTGGGGCTGGAGGAATCTTTGAGCTGACCCCGTGTGGTCATTCTTATTTTATGTTCTTCCTGTTGATATCATTTTCCCTGTTCTTTCTAATTCAGGATCAGTAAAGAAGGGAGAGCCACAAAGAGCTTATCTGGGCTCCCAGAAGCTTGTCCTGGCCCTGACCCGCACAGGCCACGGGGGATGCACAGAGTCCTGCTTGCACACAAGCACAGTTTAATTTTGTGTGCTGCTGTGAGTGCTTACTACATGTCATATGCTCCAGTGCATCCTAAGTAGATAGATTTTAAAACGAACAGCTCAGTAATAATAAACAGGTTAATTACAACATAACACATCCCCTCTACTGCAGTAATTTTTCCTTTCAAATCCAGCAGCAAACCCCTGCTATAGCATCCATGTTTTCTTTGTCAATTTGGCTGTTACAGCAATTTAGTCCCAGTAAAATAACACAACTAATTGCTTCCAGCTCTTTTCTGAAGCTCATCCTAATTTCCAGTCTTCTGGCACATTAAACAAACGTGTCTTCTGCACATCAAGAAAAAAAATTACCATCACTCAGTCCAGACTGTAATAAATATTAATTGCCAGACACAAGGCAGGACTAGATTAAAAATATGCTGGCTCCAAGCAACTCTTATCTCATCATGAGGCCGGAGGACCCATTGCAGGTGCAGTGGGAAGGAACTATCTCAGTCCTGCAGGGATCAGAGCTGGGAAACACAAAAACTGCCGCCGAAGTTAAAAATCAACTGATACGTCTCAGATGGGGCTCTAATCTACTTTTCTGTCCTTACACCTAATTCCCAGCTTGCAAATGTAATGCCTGTGATTCCTGCTGGGATCTGGGGACAATTCATGGGGACTGCAGAGTCAGATCCCGCACCCTCGGTGTGTCCCTGCGGAGCTGCTCCTCCTTGCAGAAGGAAAAACACAGAGATCCCACCAGTCTGGGGACTGAAGTGTTGAGTTGAAAACCTGTTGCACGCGGCACACAAATCCGCAGGCTGGAGATCCTTCCCTGTGGTAATTCCCTTTATTCCTTCCTACCCTGCATTTTCCACAGGGAAAGATTTACCTTGACCTGGAAGGATGGAATGTTTGGGTCGTACGGTCGCTGCGTTCTGGGGCGGAAGGGGGGGGGAGGGGGACAAAGACAGAATCCTTGTGCACGGTTTGGATGAGTAACTCCTCAAGGATCCAAAAAACAGGAGAAGGAAACAAGCTTTGCACGTTCATGAATTAAAATCAATGAGATTTGGGGCGCGCGCCCAGGGGTTCTGTCCGGGAGCCACAGAGCCGTGTCCCGTCAGCACCGCTCCGCACACAGCGGCACTTCCGAGGCCCTTTTAAATTCCCTTTCAGCACATCCCCGCACTTTGCACAGGACTCCCAGGCGGGACCCCGGCGAACCGGAGCATCAACACCCCTGCCCCGGGCCGGAGCCGAGCCCGACCCCCGCCCGCCCCGTCCCCTCAGGGCCGGGCCTTGTTTACCGCCCGCGC